>JAUIMX010001076.1:0-10252 GCA_033557805.1 Phaenonotum sp. SLE1380
TCATAATTTGTCCCAAATTTACTATTTCTATAGAAATTTTCGCTTAATTTTTGGAGCCTAAGTTTGAACAGCACCCCAATATTTTTATACCGTTGGGAAGGGCATTCAAAACCCTTTCGTATGAGCTATAACAAAGGTATTTGTTCTATTTGAAAAAATCGAGAGGTAAGTTACCCCACGAGATAAGGAGTTGAAATTGAAAATGGTGTTTTAAAAAAAAATTGCGAAATTGGAAATAAAAATCGACCTGTTTCAAGATTTTGGCTTTAAATTTGTCATTTTTCGAATAATGAATTTGTGCCTTACTTTTGGCGCTAAATGTATAGATATGCGCCCATTTGTGCGCACCTTTCAATGACTATGATTTCGGCTTGGGTGATGGATGGGGTTAGGCCTACTGGCACAGACTCACGATTTTTGGGTCCATATATGCCCAGCCCTGTGCTCTCTTCACCTTGGGACGCATCTGTGAACAAGATGAAGGGACATTAAATTATAACCCCATAGCCTTCTGCGAATTAAAAATTCTGCATTCATAAAATCTACCGGAAGTAGTAGATTATCTGGTGGTATCAATTCCAGTATTTTGAGGTGCCCTAGCCTCTGCGTTGGATTATTATAATTTCCTCTTAGGAACCTTCTTTTTGAGCCTGGAGATGTAACGGAAGCAGATCCGATAGAGCTTCCATTGCCGCGGTTGGAGTAGTATGTAATGCTCCCGTAATACTGATACAGGCAATTCTTTAGAGCTTTTGGAGCTTCCCTTGTGCCTTCATCTGATTGGTCTTTGGCCACCAAACCAAAGAACCATATGTTATCATTGGCTTTACTTAGTAGTATAAGCCCAGTGGATTTTTTTTTTATACTAAGGCCTCAAGTTTTGCCAAATAGCTTGCTGCACGTACAGAGCGCAAGCTTGGCTTTGACAATTTCCTTGTCTACGTGAGTATTCCACGTAAGTCTCCTATCCAAAGTGACACCCAGATACTTGACATCCTCCGATTCACGTGGTGCCCTCTCACCTTGGGAGCCGTTATATGCAGCTTCCTACGTCTTGTTAATGAACCCACTATGGTTTTAGCCGGGTTAATACTGAACTCTGTCTGTTGACACAATGAGGTAACGGTGTTGAGGGTTTCTTGTGCCAGTTCTAAGACTGTACTTTCAAATTAGCCTTTTTTGACAATAGCGATATCGTCAGGATCGTCTGTTATATTGGCATTGTTGAAGGCTTTCCTAGCCGTTGTTCTAAGGCATCTATGTTCCGCATTCCACCAAGGCACGTCAGTCAACAGGACCCTCCTTTTCAATGGGCAGCTGCATTCGTACGCCTTCACGATGGTTTCTTTGAGAAACATAGTGGCTGTTTCTACATCATCCGTGGTTGTTATTCCAAATCTGCATATGATCCGACATGGAGTGATCCACGTGCCAATCGAGATACATCTCTGCCGTGAATGTATCTGCCAGTGTCAGATTTAGATCTTAGTCTTAGGACTTCCTGTTGGGTAGCATTCACGAAGGTAGGTTCATTACTTCTGTTAATTACCTCAAGATTGTTGGTAATTAGGAAATTAAGTACCTCCTTGCCTCTTTCATTGATGTTGCTGCTGCCCCAAACGTGTGGTGCGCATTGGCATCGCAGCAGATGAGAACCTGCTTTCCTCTCTGACACCATTCCAGGAGTTGTTGTACCTCTTCTGGAGGTGGGTTCTCTTGATCCCCAGGTAAGTAGGCCGAGGCCATTACAATAAGCCTCTTGCCTTTCTTCGTGGGGATCTTTACTTCGGCGACCGCTAAATCTCCTTGGGAAAATTCACAGGAAAAATTGATCTCTTTCCTGAGCAGTAGAGCCGCCCTAGGTCTTGCGCTTTTCGTGTCATAGACTATAGAGCAAGAATCGCTGGATAGGCCTTTATAACACTAGGGTTCTTGAATGAACCCCACTGTGAGTTTTCTCACCTTAACACTCCTGTACAAGGCACTAGATGCTGTTTTTGAATGGTGGAGGTTAAACTGCAAACAGTGTATCCCCGCCATCTCACCTGCCCATATCGGGAGAAGACTTAAGCCTCAGGTCCACTTGGGCCCTGAGGTCCGTCCTCTGTGCCAACAGGCTCTGTTGACGCGGAAGGGGAATCTTGGTTAGGCCCACGTACATCCTTTACCTTTTCCCCCTTCGCTCTCAAGGTAACTTGCCCGAAGCGATAATTAATGGTCCATGCCATTTTTTGGCGGACCGCGGATTTTGCATCCATTGAAGGGTCACCTCCATTTTCGGGCCAGCCGGAACTGCCCCCAGGACTCTCCATCCCTTGGCCTTGACACTCATAGCTCTTAGGACTGTGTCAACCGAGTGAGATTGGCTATCTGGGAAATAGACAAGAAGAATCTTAGAGTGAGGTAGGTTGCTCTCTTCCTCTACTTCAACCCTTGCTCCCTCCCATGGTTTGAGCTTGGGACCTATGGCCTTCAGTCAGTCAGCTGTGGCTCGGTCTGTGCATGCGATTGCGACCCGACCAGGACGGTGGTGCAGTTGGCGGAAGCTGGGCTTTAGCGAGCCCGTTTTGTCTTCCATTAGCACCTCGCTCATAATTGCCTCTTTCAACAATTCCACTTACTCTGGGGTGAGCAGGGCTTCAGGATAGCCCTCAGGTATGATGTCCATTTTTATCGCTTAGGCAGCCTGACTGTATGAAGCCATTGGCAAGGGGTCACAAGGCCCTGAAGCCTTTTTCTCTCTTTTAACCTGTGTTTCTGGGGTGCTACCTGGTGTGCGTTCCATTTTCAGTGTTCCACTAGATGTTGACCCCACTATAGACCTGGTTTTGGCCTGATTTGGGGCGGATTTTTAGCCGCCTCCCTCGCTTCCTCTATGCTCATGCTCTTTTGCATGAGGTAGCGCATGCTCTTTTTAGCTACCCCAGACATACGGACCTTCTTGCCCTTTGTCACGAGGCTCCTGAGCTTTTTGGTCAGCTCCTTTTCCCCGCTGTCCAGAAGAACATTTTCTTCCAGGGGGGTGGGCGAGTTTGCCATAGTCACGAAGCCTGAGGACGGGCCTCACTCGGCCTCTTTTGTAGCGGGTGTTGAGAAGCCGCACTCTCCTTCGTTTTTATTTACTTTGTACATAGCTGGTCCCACGAGTAGCTAGGGAAATAAGGGGTCACCTGCAGCAGAGCCCTGCAGTACTGCAGAGAGGCTAGTGAAGTCCGGGGGTCGTCTGGAACCCTAGAGCCTGCATAATAACGTCTAAGCTTCCCCTTAGACATGCATCCCTTGGCGTTCGCTGTTCCATCTTGGATTAGGGTTTTTATTCTATAATGGTTGCCCTTCCACCTTGATCCGGAAAGTTAAGCCAAGATCTTCTAGAACCAACGCCCGCGAGACATAACCATGACAGAAGAGTTTCCAATTTTACTAAGGTTTCAGGTCCATGACAGAGCCAACCAACCCTGACATCGCTGTCCCTTGTGCAAACCCTTAACTCCGATACTACAGTTGGGTGAGGGGCCAGTTTTTCTACCGGCAGGTCTAGATCCGTTGTGTTCAGCATCCCTTGGCTAACGCTGTTCCATCTTGGATTGGGGTCTTTGTTTTATAGTGGTTTGCCTTCCACCTTGATCCGATTAGTTAAGCCAAGATCCTCTAGAACCAACGCCCGCGAGACATAACCATGACAGCAGAGTTTCCGATTTTACTAAGGTTGCAGGTCCATGACAAAGCCAACCAACCCTGGCATCGCTGTTCCTTGTGCAAACCCTTAACGCCGATACAACAGTTGGGTGAGGGGCCAGTTTTTCGTCTGACAGGTCTAGATCCGATGTGTTTTGCACAGAATAGAGTCACCTCGTATATGCTGTGGCTCTTCACCACGCACATCGGTCTTGGATCCAAGGATCCCTGAATACTGCGAAACCGAGGAATAGAGGTAGAAAACCAACCCCCCTTCGCTTACGGGCCCTCTCTCTCGGATCCAACCTTTTGAACGCATTACTCCTGCGCTACTCTTTTAGAGACAGTTTCTACAATTTCCTGAATATTTTCAGGTGCTTCATTGTTCTCAAGTACAACCGCGATGGTAACATAGGCGTCACTTACGCCATAAGGCTTGTACATGTTACCGGCCAAACCCGATTTCAGGATTAAATAGTTTGGCCTAGGATAAACTAGTTTGTCTCCAGCGAGTCAAGCCCATTTAGGTCATCCTAGGCTAAACTAGTTTGGCCTGCACTACTTAAGGATAAACTAGTTTGGCCTAGGACCAACTTATTGAATCGTCGCAAGTAACAAAATAAACACGACTATGCGATAAAAAGTCAATAAATAAAAATCTCAACCCAAACCAAGTCATTTGAATGTCAGTTGTCATGAAAAAAACCCCCAATCCAAACCAAATCTTCTGAATGATAGTTAGACCACATAGACATTTGATCGCATTGCCAGCAAATCGCAGATCCAGTAGATTTTTAAGATCTTGTTTTTTCTTGACAATTGACATCCAAATGGTTTGGTTTGAAATTTTTTTCTTGACAACTGACACTCAAATGATTTGGTTTGGGTTGGGATTTTTTTTCTTGACTTTTCAGCGCGTAGTAATATTTATTTTGTTACTTGCGACGATTCAATAAGTTTGTCCTAGGCTAAACTAGTTTATCCTGAAATCGGGTTTGGCCGGTAACATATACAAAAAGCAATTCAAGTAGGGACTTGTCAGTAGTGGTGGTGACTGTGGTGTCAAGTTCCCACTTCACATTACTTACGACTTCAACCCAACGGACCTCATCTTGGGTGGATGCTTTGAGAGGAATCAGAATATCCTTATTCATTCTTCCCACTTGACCGTTTGCCTATGAAGTTGCAGTAGCACAGAGTACACTCTCAATACCAAACTATGAACAGAATTGTATGAATGCATGGCTAGTGAAGGCAGTGCAACGAACACAAATTGAACGTTTGGTTACTACAAAGGTACTAATATCATTCATATACTCTACTACTGGACCTTTCTTGGTATTGGCTTTGATTATCTATACTTCGTTATCAGATAGCTCAAGCGTGTAGTGAAATTGGCAACCGTACGGAGTCTGCCAACAACCAATAGAAGGAGCGAGGCGGTCGCTCTTGCTACCACATTGCATTTTATTAGCAGCATTTGAGTCATAGCGATGGCTCCGCCGTATAAGATTTTACGCTGCGTCTGTAAGCTATGTTGAATGAGTTCTAACTCGTTGGCAATATGAACTGCTTTGAGGAACTTATACTTTGTGAACACATCTACAAGAACTGAAAGGTAACTGTCACCCTTTTCACTTTTGGGAAATGGTCTTAGGTGATCCTCGTGTAGCGTGCAGGTTGGAGTGTTTCTCTTCTCAATTTTATGCAGTTCCCCTCATTGTTTTCTAGCAGGTCTTTTATTATAAAGACAACCTAAACAAGATGCTAAATAAGTACGAACATATTTTCGTATACACGGAAACCAGTTACTTTAGCGATCTCAAAGTCTTATTGAAGGCAAAGTGGTCAACATCTTCATAATAATACAAAGCAATATTCTCGCAGTTTTTGAAATAACCCATCTCCGTTCTTGAGAAGTTATCCTGTATAGTAAATTCTGTTTCAGATCAAAATCTTTATGAATCTGTTTTTCTTCTTCGGAGATGGCTTCACGAGATAAAATGGTAAATAGTCCTTTACATCGCAGATCTTTTAACTGACCTGCAAAAATCCAGGAGTGTTCTTGCATGTCTACAAGCATCATTGAGTTGCATTCGTTAGCGGCTAGTTTTATAGAAAACCTACTTAGAACATCTACATTAGCCGTTCGAGAACCAGGACAATACTCTACTGTGAAATCGAAATCCTGTATCGAGAGCCGCAATCTACCAATTCTAGGGATAATATGTCTTTGGTGAATGTATACCGCAAGGAATTGCAATCAGTATCACCTTAAAGTTGAGCTCAATTAGATATATTCTGAATTTCTTCAATGATTCCACTACTGCAAGTATCTCAAATTCATATGAATGATATTTCTGCTCTCCCTCAGATGTTGTGCGAATAAAGTATTGAATTGGCTTTAAATCTCTATTATCCTGGCACTGCATCAATATCTCAGCAAGGCCTACTTTACTTGCATCACAGTGCACTTCAGTTGGTAGTTCCTTGTTATAGATTGTCAAAACTGGTTTTTGTGTTAACATGTTTTCTAGTTAAGGATTTTAATTTTCTAGATATGGTAGCGAGACCTTCCTGAAGTAAATAGTGAGTTCTAAAAATACTCGAATATTGCTATAATTATTTGGAGTGGGAGAGGCTGCAACAGCTTCAATCTTTCCGGGTCCTGGTCTTATACCTGACTGCGTAACGTCACTGCATAAGTAATCTACTTCGTTTTTGAGAAAGAAGCAATTATTTAATCGCAATGTGAATGCAGCATCTTTAAAAGTATTCAGTAGGATTTCCAAATTTCCTAAACCGTTTTCGATGGTCGAGGATGGCAGGAGCACATCATCAAAGTAGGCTAGAGAAATTTTGAATTGAAAGGGGCCAAGGACTTGATTTATGCTTCGCTGGAATACTGCGGAGCATTTATCAAACCAAATGGCATCCTCAAATACTCATAGTGTATGTCAGGCGTCACAAATGCTGTTTTATGTATGGAGTATTCGTTATAGGAATTTGATGGTAGTCAGATGCCAGATCAAAAGAAGTAAAGTAATTGTGATCTCTGAGTCTAACCAACAAATCATCGATACGTGGCAATGAATACTTATCTTTGACAGTAATTCTGTTAAGACTCTCGTAGTCTATACACATCCTTTCTTCACCATTTTTCTTCTTCACCAGTAACATGGAGCCTGCAAAGGGGGAATTGAATTCGCAAATTATTTCATTATCCAGGACGTCTTGCACAATTTTTCGAACCTTTTGTCTCTCAGAAAAGGTCATCCGATAAGGGCGGTAGGTAATTGGAGTGTTTTCAACCAAAATAATGTCAATGCTCGCAGTGTTTGTCTTCCCTACCTCTTCTAACTTTGTATCAAAACATTCCTCACACTTATTTACCAGTTGAAGAAGGTTGAGATGCTGTTCCTCAGTCAGTCGAGGCTCGGGGATTTACTTGTTGATGTATATTTCCTTACTTGAATGGCTCGAATGTCTGAACTTTTGTTGTTAAACAATGAACATTTTCAGGTACACTCTGATCTTCCAACTACTCCTCTTGCGTAGCATACCTCTGAATTTGAATGGTCGAAGAATGGAATGATTCCATCGCCTTTGATATCAGTAACACATCATAGAATGACTCGTTGTTCTACTGGCCAGAGTCCATATCGGGTATCGATATAATCGTCACAATCTTCCATGCAGTATAAAGGAAACATATCTAATATGATTAGATGGTGTAACAACTGTATACTTTGCCCAGAATTGCTAGTAAGATCTGTATCGAATAAAAAGGCGAACGTGATAATTGCAAACAACCATTACTACATCAGCATGATAAATGAAGGGTTGGCTTACTATTAGTTGCACATGTTGTATGGCATCTGGAACTACCAATGCATCGACAGAAGCAAGATCAACCGTATGGGAACTTGACGTTCACTGAAACACCAGCAAATCGCGTCAATATTGCTTGAGTAGGCTCACGTCGTTACTTCCAAAAAATTTGCTTCCACTTCGTTCATTGTCACCGCGCTACAATCTGTGTCTACATATGCCCTAAGAGTTTCTTCGTCATTTGTGCGCTTATTCTGTTGCTTGGTACACTCAGCTTCAATGTGGCCCAATAAATTGCACCGTTACCAGTTTTTCTTTGGTTTAGGACATCCGTAGAAACGATAACTTTACTGATGGCAGTAGTGGCATTTGACATTTAGTACGGTTTTTTTGTGGCTTTTTTGAAAGTTTCCATGCCCCATGTGCTTGATTGGTCGTTCTTCAACATTTCTGAACCCCTCTCTAATTGTTGACAAATATTCTTCAAAGAGATCTTTAGGCGTACTGTGCCAACCTAACCTCGCACTGTATTGAACGGGATAATCAGTGATCCCGTCCATGACAGCATAGTCAAGTGAGTTCCATCTTTTCGAAAAAATTGGCAGCCATGGATTCATTTCGTTGTTTCTTGCGATTTACCATTTTTTACAGCAGTATCGTAGTTTATAGTAACCGGAAAAGTCTTCAGAAGCAACTCTTTCTACTCTGTTCAGAAGTAATGGTAATCTTGCAGGTTGTGATACAAGGTCTTAGCCATTCATTTCAAACGTGATTGCATATAATAAATGATAGTTACTTGGTTCCATCTAATAATTCCTTCCTATTGATCGATCATCTTATTTAACCATAGTTGCACTGATAGGTTTTTTTTCTCGTTCGAATTTAGGAATACAGTCTGCCTTTACTTGCATTTTCTCACATTCTTGTGATGCTGTTTGTTGGATTTGAGTTTCAACCAATTTTTCTAATTGTGTTATTCTATCGGAATTATCTTCACGAATGCGTTTGGGCCTTAGCTTTTTTTTCCTCAATATAACTTGGTATTCTTTGGCGAGTTTGCCCTTCAGGTCAACTCAAACGAGTAATGCGTTTTTCAGAGCTGCTGTCTCGTTCTCCAGAATATTTTCCATAAGAAGACTGTTTTCTTTTTTATGTTGTTCGCGACCGTCTTCGCAAAGACCTACTATCGCGCCTATGTTTGCTCGAATTGCCCCTCTCCGGTGTACACAACAGTGTTCACGAATTATGAGACATACTTGACGAAATATACAAACAAATTAGCCCCTAACCCACGATTACCTATAACAGCACACAAGTCCACCACCCCATACGTGAATTATAACTAACAAATGAATAGGATTGACATAAAACACTGGCTTGAGAATATACGATGTCATACCTTACGTATCACTTGCAAGGCCAAACTGTTTTGAATAACATGATCTACTGCAACGTGACTCATTTGATAAAAAAAGAGGAGGCACTTTCTTGTGAAAGTTGACTCTTCATCGAGTATGTAGACCCAATAAAGAGTCAACTTTCACAAGTACCTCTTTTCTTTATCAAATAAAACTGATTTCATTCGACCTGCGCAAAACCAAATGAAATATAAATTACGTGGGCAATGCAATTATTCACGCATATTATCATTTTTATTGGGATAAAAAAACAAACATTTGTATATATGGAAAATTACAAATTGAACAATGGTTGATGAATGAATTGAGAAAAATTAACCGATGAACAAATTTCTTCTTATGAAAAGTTGCTATACAAATATGTGACTCAGGATGGTTTCAGAACTTCATCATTTGAAATTCTGTACATTATAAAATCTTCATCCATTCACAAAATGCACCAATGACTAATTAAAAAAATTTCGATTACTCATAAAAGGTGGTCGGAATTTTTATAGCAATGAAATGAAAAATCACCCTCATATTAATTCATCAAGACGTTTATGGGCCAATTGAATGATGAAATTTCAAAAATTTTCACAATTAACAACTTAACGATGACTATGAGTGCTATGGAGTTGATAACGTTTCTTATAACAATGTAAGTAAGAAGATTATGAAACAGCAGTCAGAAAACTTATTAGGAAATTTGATGAAACACGAATCTGTTCAAATCAGCAAAAGCCATTTACAAAAAATTTTTCGTTATACTAAAGTTATACGGTAAAAACCGAAATTTTTGCACACTATATGCGAAGGAGATAGAAGAAAACGATCACTGTTTTGTTGAGAAATGAGAATGTGTTTTGGAAAGTAGGAATTATGTAAAAGACCCTATATTTACGGATGAATGTTTTTTAGTACAAATGGAATTGTGGCTTCGCAAAATGGTCCATTCAGAAGTAATGGAAACCCCCATTTTGTAGTTAATACGCATAGCCAATATTACAAGAAAATGTTTGAGGTGCTATAACACTATTATAGGTCTATACTTTTTGGAAGCATATCCCAATCAAAAATTTTGTGGCCTATTCTAGCCACTATCGGCACGATCGGATATTCGTAAAGTTGAAATTTTACGAAAAGAGCAATTCTGAGCGTGCCTGTAATTTCATTGAAAGTTCCGTTTTCGGAAAATATTCACGAGTGACATATACGTGCTCGGAAAAACGGTAGCTAATCGTTAATGTGCATTTTTAGCCTATGTTGGTTATGTAACATGTATCCTGGTGGAAGAAAACGTTCAATTCTTCGGCGAGACACACAAAACATCAGCATCCATTGCTCGG
>JAUIMX010001077.1:0-10251 GCA_033557805.1 Phaenonotum sp. SLE1380
GTCGAAACTTCATGGCAAATTAAAAAGGGTAGATTTTATGGTTTCTGAGATGTGTCCACCTGAGATGCGATAAAGCCAAATTTTTTTTTGTTAAAATTGAATCTACAGGTAATTTTGTAATATCGGTTAAATTTTCTACTATTAATTAAGAAACACCCTGTACAAATAGCAGTTCACGTATTATATCAATAAATAAAATAAATGATAATTTTACATTTAACATTTCAATATGTACAGCTACATCACAGATACGTATAAATATTGACCAAAAAACAGAGATATTCAAGTCATTTTCAAGTTATATTGTGAATACAAAAAATAATAATTAGCATATTTATTAATTGATAATGATATGAATTGAAAAATCTTTTATATCAATTTTAAAAATATTCCTATTCCGGAGATTCGAACCCAAGCTATAAAACATGGTGGTATTACATAATAACCCTACTTTTGCCATTAAGTTGTCAAATTCATGTTCCATGTTGAAACTTTGGAATTTAGCACAGATCCAAATTCAAATATCGGTATTGGTATTGTTGATAGATTACCTAATCAGAAATAAACAATTAACTTTTTGTGATCTTTTCCCACAGAGATTGCCCCGCGGGGGACTAAACTATTATCTACTCAAACAAATTTATATTTTGCTTATACACATGATAATTATTAGAAGATATACAAATAATGAAACTGCGATATGAGGAAGAAAACCTCGCAATCAAGAAAGCTTTTTATTTTGCGTTTTAGTCAAAACTCTAATAAACAAAATTGTACTCTCGAATATGAATTTATTGTAAATACGATTGTTTTTCAAAACCCTATCATTATTAAGTATGAGCGATTGCTTACTCATTTACAAATTAAGATGTTGAGATAAAATTTGTGATAATTTATGGAAAGAATGGACCTCACAATGAGATATTTATGGGATTTTAAGTACCTTTTTCTAAATATTATGACGGTAAGTCAAAGACTAACCCCAATATCTATGCAAGCGTAAATTCGCATGAAATTCGGAATAATAATAATAATAATAATAGAATTTACGAGGTATGTCCAGAAAGTAAGTTCATTTTTACTGGTAAAATGAGGCCAATGTACATTAAGGAAAATAACTTATTGCAAAAGAATCGGTAGACTTTGAACTTTTTTTTCAATGTAACTACCACCATTTTGTGAGCATTTATCTTAGCGTGGCACTAATTTTTATACTCTTCGTCATAAGACGTTGCGGCCTGTGACTGTAGCTAAGTCATAAGATTGTCTTCAATCTAATAGTCGTCATTAAAGTGTTGACGGCAAATTTCGATTCAAGTGAAAACAGGAAGAAGTCACTGGGGGCAATGTTCGGACTATACGGTAGGTGGTCAATTGGTTTCCATGCAAATCGAGTGAAAAGTTGCTGTGTTAGGTTTGCAGTGTGCCCACTCTTCCTTCATCGGGCACACTTACACGACCATTGTTGAATTGTTTTATCCACCTCACAACTCAATAACTATAGACGCGCATGCGCAGAACTGTGATCGCCTCGTTGCAACGGCGCGGCAGGAAATACAAAATGAACTTACTTTCTGGACATACCACGTATTTACAAAGACATACCTTCAACAATGAGTTAAAATGCCCCCTCGTGGAAAAGGGTGGAGTATCATTCGTGTCATAACATACGATTTTCATATTCAATCCGCAGGTGAAAACAATAAAAATAATTCTAATACAAATTACCAAAAAAATAACAGTAATATTTTTTTTCAAAATTGCCACTCACAGCCCAAAGATCTCGCTAACACCAACAGTCAACCATTAAAAATAGACTCTTGCCATTAGGATTCTTGAAATTTCGATTCTCACAGCAGCACAATCAATCCGGTAAGCAATCTTCTCATTGAAGCCTATGTTAAGAAATAATGATTTAAGACGTGATTTGAAAATATTAGAAAGAGATTTGAACGCGCTAGGTAGTTTGTTATACGTATTAGCGACATTATAAGACAAACATTTTTTAAAGTTTTGTGTACGATGAATCGGAATAGATATTAGTCCACGATATCGTAGTGTGTAGGATATTTTTTCACGCCTTCTAATACCAAAAATCAATCTTAGGCAGGAATTCTGCATTTTTTGTACGCAATTAGCACTGAGGGCTGTTAAAAAAGAGCCATAGACGGAGCCACAAAAATTAAATCTAGACAGCACCAATGCCGTGACATAACATTTTTCTATTTCCAATGGGAAGAAAAGATTGGTTACAATAAATTGTTCCAAAATAGTCCTGTTCACTTTTCAACGCACCTAATATTTCGATCCAATGCCATATTGATTTCTAAATATAACGGGAATAAACTGACCCAGATTCTTGAATAAAGTATAGATCAAAAGCAAACCAAAGTTGAAATAAAGGAGGCAGGCAGCTCTGTGCAGGTCTGTGTTTTTGTGCGAATCACTGTCCGGAGGTAAAAAATGAAACAAATAAAAGTCAATTCAAAGGAAATCTTACGGTTTCCAAGTTCATAATGATGAAAAGGAATCACGAGCGAATGGATTCAAATCAGTGACATTGCCGCTTGACAAGACAATCCACCAAAGATTTATTATAAATTTGCCCATAATTGTTCTATTTCTTTTATCCTGTGCAGCTATGAATGTAGCTAAATTCGTAGGCGCGCTTTTCATTCATGCCTTTCATTCGGTTATAAATGATAATGACAACATGCCTTTGATCCACTGCACCATGATTCTATGGGATGCATCTGTACGCGTAGTCTTTTTAGTTCCTTCGAAGACCACGGTGCGGTGTGGCGCGGCGGACAAAACAAGGATTTTCAAAACTTGTTTTGTTTAACAATAACTTGACAACCAATTCATTAATTCGTTTAGAAATATGATTCTTTGGTTACACTTCCTGTCTTTTGTTGATGTAGAACACTAACCTAACTTTGCCCTTATCACCTAAAATTTTTCCGAAGAGCAATAAAATCAAGCAAGATACGAACTAATTTGGTCAATTGAAAATTACTGATAGAATAACAATAGATTTTTTTGCCATTGTAGGTGAGGAAATAGAACCAATGATATTTAGAGTGAATAAAATGAAAAAGATAATAAGCATTTCAAGTCTTTGTTTAGGTGCACAGCGATAAAATTTTGTTGTACAAGGTAAATAATACATTGAATAATAGAATTCTAAAATGAATTCAACGTGATGGGAGGCATTTTGGAAATATGTTGCAAATATTGATTTCTAATGTAGATATTAAATATGAGAGATGGGTATAGAGATGTGCCAACAAAAATAAAATTGCTAAAAGTAATTGATATGATGCATAAATATACAAGCTGTTCCACTCAAAATTTTGAACTCGCACTTTGAAAATTTTCAGATTCAATTGGACACGCCATTTTGAAAAATAATGACTTGAAACTAATCTCATTTCCAACTACATACCTTACTTCATTTTACCTAAAAAAATAATTTTTTTTTGTTTCAAATATGGGCAATACTATCGAAATTACCAATGCATGGAAATTGAAATTTTTCAAAAAAATATGAAATATATCACTGAAGTTGCAAATGCTTACATCTGAAAAAATTCAGTTGGGTACTGGTGCGGTATGAATGGAGCAGCCTGTATAGTTGGAATTAATTTTAAAAGATAGAAGTTCTTATTTCAGAAAACTTTTGTTCTTGTGATTTTTGTCTGAATTCAACGGTGGAAGAGATAATTTATTCACCGTCATCAAATAAAATGGACACCTGTATATGAAGCTGCACAGTTCAGACTTGTGTGTTGTGAATGAGGAGATGAAAAGTATCGTTATCAGTAGGAAGCTTGCATGTGTTTGTGAGACACACCCGTGTTCATCTAAATCTTGTAGCGTGGTTGCCGCTCCAGTAACCATTTCAATTTGTTTCGTCTGATTATGAAACTTTCATCAGTTTCAATTTTAATATTTTCCTACTTTCCCAAATATTCAAATTTGATTCTCAACTTTAAAAAAATTTCAATTTTATCAATCATAAAATTTCAAAATTCATTAAACTATACAAATTTAAATAAAATTGTTGATACTGCCTTATCAGTTTTTATTTTTCTTCAGGTTACAAGTTTCGGCATTGCGCCATCATCAGACCTCTAAAGTAAGAGAAACCACATCAAAACAGTGTAACAAACAAATTAAATTAACAAATTCAATAAACATCGAGACGGTTAAAAATTGTCATAACCTCAAACCTAATTTTCACATGCTAAAGGCATGCAAAGGCAAGTGGTATGAAGATGACGAGTGAAACTCGTCGAAACATGTAGCCTTTTATATAACCATTGAATAAGGTATATTAGTCAATGATATAACATACTCAATAAAAGAAGTTCCTCTTCTCTACTTTATCAAATAAGTCGCCTTGTAGTGGATTACGTTATTCAAATCCCTAGTAAGCTTATTTGACTGATAAATTGCTATGACAACTTTTGATGCTATTATTTGTGTTGTCATATTACACATTAACAAATTTAGAAATACTCTCAGAGACTAGAGATGGATAATTGTTCGAGGGTTGATACATTTATAACGATATTAGATTACGAAACATAGCAGGGGCTATAACACAAAACATGGGAATAATACAAGCATAATAATAATTTTTTTATCCCCATTTGTACATAGTTACCAAAGGAAGTTTTGTGAGTTGAAATCATGCTCCAACATCTGCCCACCGGATTAAACACAAAGAGAAAGGTAGAGCCTAGACGTGTGAAACACCAAATTAATGCATCCACATTTGTATCCGGAAAACTACACACAATAGTTGGGCAAAAGAGGAAGACCGCTATAGGCTCATAAATTTTAACACTTGACAATGATACAGCGTTCCCTTTTATTACACCCTGCTACTGGAGTTTGCAGATCGTCAGTCGCCTCCAGACACCTATCAGGGATGGTTCTGTTGCTGTTAGAACAAAAAATTTAAAAAAGTACAAAATTTTTTCAAAATCAATTTTTATTTTAAATCAAGTGATTTGTGGTTTGTGTTAATAATAGTAGTGTCGTCCATTTTATGGTTCGTTTGGCCGCAACGCTTGAATTTATCGTGCAAGGTAGTATGTAGCGCCACCTCGGGGAATTATTTGGAAGCGAGGTTTCCGCTACTCGTTTGTAGGTGGCGTAGGAATAGTGATTCAGAATATATTGGTAGGAAACCGCACTGCACTGCATTTCTCTTCCTACTTTATTTTATATTTAAATATTCGAAAGTCCCACTGAGGAAAATTTGAAATAGTATAGTATGTGTCAAAATTATAGTTCATTTTGAAATTGTTATAGATACTAAAGCATATAAGATGTTCTAAAGTTATGTTTATGTTTTTAAATTTGCATAGATATTCAAAAGATTTTACTTGAAAAACTGAAGCATGGAATGAAAATGGTGTGATAAGAAGTAAGTGATACTGTAGTAAACATACAAAAAGTCTACATATAACATTGATATTTGCATAGCAAATTTATCATATGGTTTTTATAAAGTAATCATTATTTTGATATTTTTTCTTTAGTTATTCCATGCGCCTGTATCTTGTAACCCGACGAAATCATTGAAAAACAACAATAAAAATTCTTTTATTGTTATCCTCTCAACATATGATGCAAACGCCCGGTCCCAGATATTTAACCTCCCCCAATGTTTGGAGTGCTTGGAGCTCGTCTGCGAGTCAAATTCCTTGGATTAACAGATAGTTCTTTCCTGGTGCACCATCTTTCAACTATTCGGAGAGCTCAAGCATCGCTTCTAATACAATGCTTCCAAATTTGAGTGTTGTCACTATGGCTATGTCATCAACATAGCCTATAACTGCAAATTCTGCCTCTCTCAGGTCTCAACTACGCTACAGCACAGAAGGTTTGATAGTACAGAGGCGAGCTTAAAATTATTCATCTTTAGTCAGTCAGTACTAGGCAACCAAAAATGTCTATTATTTCGTACTCGTTTAGAACTGGCTTTCAGACTCCACCCCAAAATAAAGAGCGAGGGCAGTAGGCTTCGATTGAATTCTTTTGTTAGGAAACGGAATTCTCAGATAAGTCAAATTAGTACGTGACACAAACAATACGTTTTTTTCCGTTTGGGAACTGCGAACGAATTCTTGTTGTTGCGTCTGCTTATATTACTTATTCCAAATGTATCAAATTAAATTTTTATTTTGAGTGAATAATCGCAACGTTACTCTACAATCACGTCATAAAATTTGTTTTCAAAATACCGGCTAGACAACTCATTCAGAAATGATCCTTTCATCCCAGTGGGGTTCTTTCTACCTATTACCAGCTAACACCTCTCTTGCCGTACCAAGAGAATTCAATAGAAGCTTACCGCCCTCGCTCTTTATTTTGGGGAGGACTCTGAAAGCCAGTTCTAAACGAGTACGGGATTTTATGTATTTTTGGTTGCCTAGTACTGACGGACTAATGATGAATAATTTTAAGCTCGCGGCTGTACGTCCCCTGCGGACACCTTGTAAGGGGCGTAACGCCGACAGAAATAACTGCTATTGTTCCATCTCGCGTGCGAATCAACATACAACTGTTCTTTTTAATTGTTTCATGACCATACGCATGTGTCAACACAATCCAAGCACTCTAGTAAGATCGTTGTATACTGACTATCCAATCATGCTGAATGTGACTGCGTTCTACCGTTATTTGTAAGTTGATAATTTTACTTAAATTTCAAAAGGTTCCGATGAACATAAATTTGAACAATATGTTAAACATAGCCACCACAATTTCTACCATCTTCAAGGTGAAATTTCTTATTACTCTATAATTTGTTTCGTAGGATTGTTTGCAAAGAAAAAAATTTGTGGTGTAAATTTCCTCATCGTTTCATTGCTACTATCAATGTAAGTCTGTATTATTTTTACATAATTTTAAGCAAAAATCCAACTATTATTTGACTGAAAGTTAGTTATGTTGTACCTTTTTACGTCATAGCAGACTTTTTAAATTTTTTAGAAGGGCAAGGAGCACTTTTACTAACAATTTTTATTCATTGTTGTGTCAAAAGTCACCACGGAATTTTTTGTAGTTACTTTTTTTTGAGATAAAAAATAGTAAGTACAAAAAATTCCGGGGTGACTTTTAATACATCAATGAATAAAAACTGTTAGTAAAAGTTCTCCAAATGTGATTGGAGGCACTCATGGTTAAAAATACTCCCAATACACTTCTTAGTTGATGATTATGGATATCTGTCTGAACAAATTATCAGTAATAGTCAATAATTAAATCGCACTAACATTACAATTAACAAAGCCAAATAAAAAACATCTCACCAAAACGCATATGTGAAAAAATAATAGATATCTTATGAAAACGTAGGATGCCGCGAAAATTCATTCAGACTAGGAACAATTACTCACCTGTAGGCACTTTGGTAGAATGTGTTGAATTTTTTTTTTGACTATTTGACACTTTGGATTTATCTACGTGAAACAGAAGGAATATACGTCCCAACGCGAATATCCAAGTGCATAGATATAATTTGAGTTTATAGTCATTGCATCCGAAAGATAAAACAATCCTCTCTATTATGAAACAATACGGACTTTTTACCCACGCCTTAACCTACTACTTGTTTCTGAAAAAAATATATATGTAAAATTTCTTAACTAAAACAATAATAATTTTTCTCAGTGTAGATCTAGTTTTGTTCATGTAAAGTTTTTCTTGATCCCATCCAAGAAAATATAAAGGAAGGATATATTGCTAGAGGGTGCCTTAGTGTTTTATGAAAACATAAATATCAATTTTTCTTTCTGCCGTTTGATATTTCCCTAGTTCCCATCATGCATCATGATGGGCCACCATTTGCATTTTATTGGAACTCCGAACGGCTGAATTTCAATATTGTTTGTTGGCCGAAAATATAATATAAATTTTACTTTTTATTCGGGGGGCCCTCTTAAAGTTGCATCATCGTCGTTGAAATTGGATGTTGTAGCGGAACATAACCTACATTTGAAGGAAATTGTTTTCTTTAATATCCTGTACAGGATGCGGTTCTTATTACTTGTTTAGCGCATGGACATGAAAAAGTCTTTTTTAATTTTTCGGGGATTTTTGCTAGAAAAACCGTCTAACACGGAATTGAAATGGAACTGACATGTTCGCCGTGACAACCATTATTATATTTGAAGGTTTGGAGTTGTTGAATTCTGTCCTTCATGCAACATCTTCCTCTAACAAGTAGGGTGCGCGTTGAGGTACTCTTTCCCCTACACATGCAGTTAAACGGGATCTCTCCCCTCGCCGCTTGCAACGGCCATAATCCGTGAGATCGATAAGCCTCTTTCTGCCAAATTTTGTATATCAAGCAAGCCCTGAAAGCTCTCTGCACCTAGCTGGATCAATTAGAAGTTCATATTTTCTTTTTTCTTTTAGCTGAGGACACCGACCATTTCGAAAAGGTATATTTTTATATGAAACGTGTGTTGAAATTTTGCATTTGCCCACTTTATTTCAGTAAAAAAAATCATTTTCTATATTTCTAAATCAGAATATAATCTTGCATCAGTTTTATGCTAGCCATTTTGACGGAAAAACCTATAGAGAAAATAAATTGCCCGATGTTTCAGTTTTTTGTAGTAATTTGCTTTACTTTTTTTGTTTTTTAAAGCTCCCAACAACGATTCGAGATAATGTGTTTGGAAATTTGATAGTGATCTTTCAAATTATTCGTTGCGAAAAAAATCTTCAACTTCTAGTGTTTAGGAATATTATCGAAATTGATAATTTTGAAAAACGTGCTCTGATAAATTTTTTACATTTGAAAGGAATGGAAAATTTAGAAATGCTTGAACAGGTAAAAAATGTGTCAGGTGACTCTTTTCCTTCGTATGCCATGATAAAAATTTGGGTAGCTGAGTTCAAACGCGGTCGTAGAAACGTTATTAATGAACACCTATTGGGCCGATCCAAAATTGTTACCGTGGCAGAGATAGTGACAAAAAATTGCATGCTATGATCATAAGAGATCGATATCCCAAATTCAGTGAAGTAACCAGATATGTATCTCAAAAGAACGGGTGGGCAATATCGTAAGTCACGAATTAGGGGATGAAGTAGCAGAGTGCGAGGTGGGTGCAGCATTTGCTTATACTGAATCAAAAACATGTGCGAATGCATTTGTCGCAGGAATGTTTGGAACAATTTGGTAGAACTCCGTCAGATTTTAGTCGGCGCTTTATCACAGCGGATAAGACCTGGGAACACTACTGTACACCGGAAAGGAATTTGTAATCAAAACAGTAAACGGAAAGGGGTTGTTCAGCTCCAAGAAAACTCTCATGTCAGACTCAATTGGTGAATTATTGAGATTAGTCTTTTGGTATGCAGAGGGAGCCGTCATAATTGATTATCTCCCAAAGAGAAAATTAAGTCTCAAAATTCAAAAATTACCACCTGGTTTATTAACCCAACAACAGTTCATCCATGAACTCGAATCGACTTTTGGTGATGAATATCCCCATCAAAAACCTCTGTATATTGGTAGTATGCAGAATTTTCTCATGGCCGTAGTTCGCTCACAGTCTAATTTCGTGACAGTCGTCCAAAATCAGTAGTTGAGTTAACAAACTTTGATGCTGTGCGCGAACTAATGGAAAAACCTTCATGTGATTTATCATGAGATTGAGGCATCCTTTGGTATCAGCATATAAAAGAATGTCCATGGACTAATGCCATGAAAATCATCGAAAAGATTTTCATGAACATTTGGCCGTTGAATATTTTCAAAAACTACGACCGAGATGCTTCAAATACAGTTTATGCATCTTCACCGTCTACACGAATCTTGGACATATTTATATGTGCCTGAAGCAGAACTACGATCTCTAGAGTTCCAAGCCTTAACAGTATAGTTAAGCCCAAAAAAGTGATTTTACGACTACAATTTAAAAAAATCTTTTTCTGAATAATATTACGAGAAATAATAAGCTTGCCTCAATATGCAAATAAAACAATGCTTTAATTCAACAACACAGAAAAGTAATTTTAGGTATGGGAAGAAATTAACAAATTAGTAGATTTCAAATGGCTCTGTTGAAAATTTTTGTTTTTGGACATGTACAGTATGTCCCAAATTCGTGGGTTTTGCAGGTAAACACCTATTTCTAGTAGAAGTACAATTAAACAAATGTCGTGGGGGGGGGGGGGGGGGGGGGGGGGGGGGGGGGGGGGGGGGGGGGGGGGGGG
>JAUIMX010001078.1:0-10249 GCA_033557805.1 Phaenonotum sp. SLE1380
CCACATTAATTTGTTGAATTTTTGTCTTATCATATAAAATGAATATCTTTACATAAGTTATTGTTCTATAATATTATCACCAATATAATCGAGGTAACAAACAAATAATGAATGCTATTCTACTGAATCAATAAACGAGACATTCCGCATTGAGAAGTGATTCATTGTATTGATGCAACGATTCATTATTTTTTTATCGATTTATATAGCGCCACTTCTTTCGCTCTCTTGGGCCTATTGGGCGCTTTTCTAAATTTATACTAACCTACAGTTCTTATCCCGACAAGGTGTAAATTTATTATGAATAAAGGAACACATTGCCCGGGGTTTGAACCAGCTGTGCCCGAGGTGATGTAATCGGTAGTGCTAGCGCTCTACCACTAAACCACTCTCGCACCCTGACGATTCATTATATTAATAAAAATTTCATTAGTTCAATGAATAAAGATCAATTAATGGTATTTCATTGGGCCAATGAATGGGACATTATTTTAATTCATTGTATTCATGAAACGATTCATTGCATTAATAAAATGATTCGTTATACTAATGAACATTTCATCAGTTCAATGAACAAAAGAATGATGAATGGCGTTCATTGATATTATGTACAATATTTCTTTCAGTGTAAAAAATGGTTGAGAATCACTGGAAGTTGGGCGACTCATAAATCTGTTGAAAATATATGTTACATCATTACAAAGAGCAGAAAAATATATTTTTTATATTGTATGCGATACATGCTCCATTCAAAATACCATTAACTCATGATGTTTCCTGAGAACAGTGTACTAAAAAAATATTCTGCGCTCAAATTGAAGCTATTTTCGAAATTCCTGCAGATTGTAGATACCATACTGAAGGTGCATTAATTTAAAAAAGTTTTATTCTGGTTTTTTATTTTATTCAATGACTGCAAGGACCTGATGATGGTTTAATAGCCGAAAATGATCGTCCTCTGAATAAATAAAACATATCGAGAACGTGCTCATTTTTCATTCATCCATATTATTAGATTTATTTTACGTTATTGACAATGTTTTATTCATCTTCTCCAGAATTGATTTTTTGAATAAAACTTGAGGGACTACTTCTGTATGTTAAAATTGTCAAAACTTGATGTTCAATTTGAAGTAAAAAATCACTGAAAAATAAAGGTAAAAATAAAAAAAAAGGAAACTAAAAAAAAATACATATTTCAAAAATCAGGTTATTTAAAAACATAATGGAAAACGTTGAATAAATAGTTATTTTATTGAATAAAGAAAGGCAAAAGACTGAAAGAAAAAAGAATATATTGTGAAAAAGCTTCTAAAAAATAAATAAAAAACAATAAAATTTTTTTCCGTCTTCAGTAATAATTTCTCTCCAAATAAATTCAAATATTTTCATCGTAAAAATCAACATTTTGTGACTTGACTAACGTTTTGATAATTCAAAAAAAATTCAAAATCACTGTATTCAAAAATTTAAAACTATTATCGACTCAACCATTGCGCAAAACTTTCAAACAAACCAGCAAAAGTAACAGTTATACATATTCTAAAATAAAACAATTAAATTTACTACGCCACAGTGCGTTCATACAAACGATTAGTTGCGACATTCTCATAACAGAAAAAAGCCAAGCTTAGTATGCTAATAGACAGGAAAAACTTTCAAAGCCAACTTGGGTCTATTTCCCAAGGCAACTCCGCAAAAATGTTTATTCAATTACCGGCGAATATTCCAAAAAATGTTGCGTGTTTCTCTAGCTTCCCGAAAAGTGTCTTGTTAAACAATGTTAATTGCTAATACACCTCCTTCTTAAATTGTTTTAATTCTCCTATTCCAGAGCCGGAGCACACTTTTACACAGTTACGCGATTTAATTGCTCCACTTGAAAGTTCGTATTATTAAATTTTACGTGAGAATAATTAGTGAAAAACGGGACCCACGGCCCGTGACAGAGGAATGCACAATACGAGTTTCTCCATTAGGATCGAGGGGGATAATAAATAAATTTATCATATCAAACAGTCTCGTCGGTTCGAGTAAGGCGAACCATATGAGGTAATTAAAATCGTTTTTGGGATAGACTGCAAGTACAAGTGCTTGATTAATTTTTGATTAATTATCTTCGAAACAATTAAGTTGTTGTAGTATGTCATTTGTGATTACCAAGTTTGCTGGTGCGGAACATCGTTAATTTAAAAGGTTGCTTAATTACCTGTTTTTAGAGATTAACAGTTTAAATTTTTCGGTGATAATTAATTCTTTTCATTTCGCTGAATTTCGCGAACGATGAGGTGTTGATTTATTTGACGATTCTCGTCAAAACAATGCGATTTCCCTGCGGTTATGAGAAATGGTAGTATTATTTGTTCATTTTCAGATGAACTTCTGTAAGATAGGTAATGAAAATCATGCATAGCTATTGCTAGTGAATATAAAATGTTTGAATGCATAAAAAGTAAAAAATAGGAACGCGAACACAAGAAGGTAAAGTTAAAATTTCATTCATATGAAGATAAAGATAAAAAATGAATTTTATTTAAAAAATGTGTGCAAAATCATGCTGTCTACCGATACGGTTAATGAACGTCCCCTTCTTCCTCCCCCTTAATAGTGATAATAATAATTTACTCGTCTTCAAATATTACATTACATGTCAGGTATAACAGTATACAAAGTATAAGTAAAAACATATAAGTGGGTATATTACATTTCACGCAATAAGAAACAACAAATAAAATTTAAATGGAGGGGGGGGTTGTTGCTCATTTAGTTTAGTTGATGAGTTTAGATCAACACAGTCAGTCGCAGAATTCAGTATTGTTATATCATTCATTCAGTTGACGTAACACGGTTTTTTTACGTTAATTGTAACTTTTGTCTATTGTTTGCTATTTCAAGTTTTTTGAAGTTACTTTCGTGTTTTGTATGAACAAACGTAGTGAATCCTTTACAAATTGAAACAGTAATTGGGCACTGTAGCAGAAATAATCCAAAGCACTTTGGAATAAGATTTAACTCTACATTTTCTCAATCTCGAGAAACAGAAATAAATTACCATCTTTGACAAAAAGGGCTAAAAATTCCAATCTATATAATGCTTGAATAAATAAAAGACTTACTCCTTGACAAAAATTTATTATCAAAGAGTGACCGGTTTCGCCACTTATACAGACATCATCAGGTCCTGTGGTCAAGTTCCTCTAATATGGTGTTATTGTTATTTAAAACATAAGAATTAATGCTATTCTAAAAATTATGCAAGTTTACTGTATTTTCTATCTTCTACAATGGTTACCGGCAACGGTTTTTGATAGATGGTGATTTCTTTATGTAATTTTTTTGGATGACAAATTGTTGAGGGAAGCTCATGCTACATCTGACTGTCCGATGTCTTTCATTTAATCATAGAAGAAACCTTGACCTGGAGAATTCCTTATACAGTGGAGCCTCGATTTAACGGACCTCGATTTAACGGACTTCGAATTCAAAGGACCAAAATTTCAAGTGAAAATTAAATTAGGGAAATTTATGAAACTAGAATTAAGTCGCCTTGAATCCAATGTGGTTATGCTTTGGCTCGCTTCGCTCGTCAAAGCTTACTCGGGCGCTGCGCGCCCTCGTTCATTCCTACTGTCAAACCGTTTGTTCAAAACTGATTCTACTAGGCTCTTGGAATAAAACACACACCAAGTTCTGCTGGCCAGATGTGGAAGTTTCTACCTTTAGCCAGATACGTGCTTTTCTAATATTTTGTCAGGGTGTATTGTAGATGTTGCAAATTCCAGAATCTATTGCCCAGATCTGCTAATTCTAGAACCTCATTTGTTGTAGCGAGCGCATTCATGTGTCGTTCGTAAATTAGAGTTAATAAAAAAAACTTTTAGAGTCGGGCGCTTCCGTAGCGCAATTATATATTGAATACAGAGTTAAAAAACAAACAATAGGATATACGAAAATCAAAGCAGAAACTTCAAAGATTTACACTGCAAAGTGACGTTTGGTGCATGCAAAGTGTGACCAAAAAACACATGAAAATGGGAAATGATCCTGGTTTAGATGTAGCTGTTCTAAAGTGGTAAATCTTTTTCTCTCAGACGTTTGTTTTATTCATGAAATGTTCTTATTTTTTCCGTCTTACCCATTTTTTGGATTTATCGGACTTTCGATTTTACAGACAACCCCTCGCTCCAATGAGGATGTTGAGTGATTTTCCAATACCAAAAAGTTTATTCTCAGCTTATAGTACGATCAATACCTGTTCATTTAATACTTATTTCATATCAAAATTTCTTTTCTCTTTGTTGCTATTAATTAACAAAATTTCCGTTTTTTTAAACTATCTGAAATGGAAGTCGCGTCATGAGTTCATGGAGTTAATATAGCTATAGTTAGAAAACCAGTAATTTAAAAGTTTTTGGGTTGGTAGTCATGTTTCACCAAAGTCGTCGGCGTTCAATTTCCTAACCTCTATCTATCAAAGTTTTGCTGCCGAAGTTCCTCATACTTGTTTGCATGTGTTTTTTTCAATTTGTCTGTGGTTTTTAGTTGTTTGTATTTCAGTTATTGTTTTTGAGTATTTTAATTTTCGTCTATAGTTTCGCAACCGAACATCGACGATTTTGAGGTTATGGCGGATTCGTTTCTTCTTACCGCTCCAAACCATCCTTTCCTAATTTCGGCATCTTTCGGCGCGGTTGGTTGCTCAAGCTACCCCGTGTTTTTCGAAAAGCTAACTTTACCCCATGAACTCGTGACGCTGCTTCCGTTTTGGACAGTTCAGAAAAATTCAAATTTCAATCGCTATTTTTTCAATCTTAGGAGATTCAGAAATTGCTCTTTTATATAGCATTATTTAAGTTTGGATCAGTACTTTCAATTAACATAAACTTCAAAAATCATTCAAAATGCTAATTGGTCTGCCAAATCGGGGTTCACTGTAATAATATATAATCCTGTTTACAGAATATACCTCCAATAGAAATAGAATTGTATCAATGTTTATAATCGGCATAGAGATTCGAACTTCATAATCGTAAAAATAAAAACAACCCAAAATATAAATAGTATTAAGATGGTTCGAGTATCGACCCTTGGGGTGCGCCAAGCAATTAACAAAAAAATGGTTTTTTTTTTCAGAATGCCGTAGCCAGCATGATGAGTGTCTTCATATCAAGCTAATAACCTATCGTTTCCCCAACATTACACAAGAAGTAAATGCGCAAATTCGTCTTGAATCTATACCTAAACTATGTATAAGTGTTATTAATTGCTTGCTATAATTATTGAAAAAATAACACGCTTCCAGAACTTGCCTCATTAGTAACGATTAATTTATTTTTCGCAGAAAGGTAATTGCTTCCTCGACTCTCTAATACCAGCAAAAACCTGCCACAAAGTAGAAAACATGCATAAATTAGTAGATGTTTCTAAAATGGCTTCAAAATTCACCTGGCAGAATCATTACAAAATCATTAGCAAAATACCCTAAATGCACATCTTGGAATGGGTTGATAATTTGCGGCAATTTCAAATATTATCTCGAAAATTTTCCTTACAAAACACTAGAGGGATTATCTTTATATTACGGAAATTATCTTTGTACAATAGAGCCTCGATAATTCGAATCAATTGGGACGGGACTCTACTCGGATTTTCGAAACATTCAAATTTTTAGAAGCAATAAATAAAAGACCTGGTGGGTGTCTATAGATGCATACGCAGAACAGTAATGATAAATTAAGTTGAAATAATCTCGACTGTGGCGAAGCTAATTTACAATGAAAAACTTTTAGTCGGGTAGTCAGTCAGAACACAAGGGAAAGATGTAAAATCCTTCAATGATAAATATTTTCAACAAATGATTATTGCTCTGCAATATATTCTGCCTTCTTAAGGATCTACAATATAAAACATCATTCTATCTCAGTAGGAATATAAAAACACTAGTACATTAACGAAACTTTGAGAATCTAATTTGGATTTGAAAATTACATCTTAACAATTTTGACAAGAAAACAAAGTTGAACCAAAAGTCAGGTCAGGTCAAAAACAGCATTGAAAACATTAATCTAAAAGCTAGAAAACTAGTAGCATCAAAAACAGGCATACCTGTAGCTTAATTTATGCGTATGTATAAACATTATGGATTGAAGTTGCATCTTGTGATAAAACGGCAATAATGCATAAAAAATAACTTATTGTTGCTTCTAGGCGCCAGAACAAAAACAAAAACTGACACACGTAAATACCTAATGAACACAAACGATCGGTTTGGTTAACAAAAGCTACTTTAGTTCCCACGAAAAAAAAAACATTCAGAAGAGTTGAGATTCACACTGGCAATGGCAATGTTAATATTGAGGTTCGAGTTATTGAAGCTCTACTGTATTAGGAAAATTATGTCTGCATTAGGAAAAACAGAATCGTATCTACCCCATTGTGGACGAGTAGCAGAACGAAAATAGATGCATATTTTTAATGTGCAGACGAAATACTACCAAGTTTCGATAAACAAGTATTCGAAGAACCTTCGCAAGCTCTTATTTATGTGTCTAGTCGGCTTAATGTACTGAATAAAGATGTCAACTAACTACTGTTGACAATCGGACACAAGTAACTGTAGCGAAAGATTGCGAAGATAATAATTCACTTGATGCATTTTCATTATTTTCACATTAGCAATTGGCAGACGCCGCAATAGAATGTCTCAGACAATTCGCGCCAAAAGAATTATCTTCAAATTCTTTTAGCCCTCACTGAGACAATTTATGTTAAAATGCTAATTTTTCCGCGTGATAAAACAGGGGATTGTTATTATTTGAATTATTGGGTTAGATGGATTTTTTTTTGTTGTGTTTGGAGGGTGACTTTCGTTTTTGTTTTTTTTTTATTCAATAATCTAAATTTATTGAAATGATGTCCCGGATTCGTAATGGGTTGAAAAAATGTTGCTATATTATTGCTTTTTATTTTCCTCGGAAAATTTTATAGTTTTATAAATTTTATTTTTATTTCTCTTTATAAATGTTTAAATAAAATTTTAGAGAACCTCATTTTTCAATTTCAACGTTTGTTTTTTTTTATTACTACATTATTTTTATTTTCAACTTTTCCTTGCAATATCATATTTAAATAATATAAAATTAAATATTGGAATAACAGTAAATATTCTAAAAAACTCATAATATTGAACAACATTTAAGGTATACAACTATACCATTAATTTATTGAAAAAAGTTTAAAATAGACACAAACTTAACAATAACAATACATAAAACGGCCAAATTCATGAATAGATAACCTAACCAATCTTTCACAAATAACAAATCTATACAGTGTGACGAAGCATATCACAATTAACATAGTTATTAACAAAATTTATGGTTATCCATTTGAAAATGTTTACAGTTAGAAATGTGTTAAACTGCATATCAGCAGTTAGAATTCGAGAAGCCTTACATTGAAAAAAACTAATATTTATTTTAACATACTCCAGTAAAACGTAAAAGTACAGCCAATTGAAAAATGAAGAATATAATAGAAAACTAAATAAATGAAGAAAAAAAAACTATTTCAGTCAAGTATTTGCCAACATATCCTGGTACTAGAATTATATCTTCCGTTAAATTACACAAATTAACACCAGCTTTAACTAAAGGTTAACTACGGTCACTAGACGTGATTTCAATTGCTTGCAATTTTATACTTTCATCGTATCAGCAGCGACCTCAAGCGGTGACTCTATTAAGGACACGAAAAAAACTTATTCGTAAAGTTATGGTCTTTACACTTGGATTAGAATATAATTGCGTATGGAATGCCTTTGAAAATGGGAACGCGAAGGATTTAATCGGCGTAAAAGGCGCTAGCCATTGTAAGGAGCGGACGACAATGCGAAATATGGAAATTTTTCTTTCGAGATTGATTTTAATCTAACAAATCGAAATAACAATCCTTTATCTGGCGCGGCGAAGAATGCTTCCTAATAAATTTCTTTTCGAAAAAGGACGACAAATTTTTGTGATTTATTGTCCTAGCGAGATACCATCGTCTGGACTTATTTAGAAACTATACGCATTTGTTATGTCCCAAATTGATGATGAAATTTGTTACGGATACGGGTATCTAGATAGCTAAGGGCGTGTGCAGACTGTATAGAATTCAACGTCAGAATTAATACCTCAATTCTGTATATTTCGTTATGGCTGATTCAATCGATAAGTTTTCGAGTATCGAAATAATAACGACATTCGTTGCGTTTCGTGTTATAAATCGTCCTTGGACTCGAAAATCAATAAGTAATAGATTTTTGCGTCTAAAGATGCTATAGAATATAAAACGCAACGAATTCCATTATTATAACGATATTCGAAAACTTATCGACCGAATCGGCCATAACGAAACATACAGAATTGAGGTGTGAGTCTATCGTAACTGTGCCAGAGTGTCTATACACGGATGTATGCAATGTTATTATGTAAAAAAATTTGGATTTATTAGTATACAGCCTGTCCCTGAATAACTAGTCAATCTCTTTATTATAGAAAATATGATGATTTACCAAATAAATGTATGGCCTAAAATACTTCCCTAAAAAGTTATACGCTTTCAAACTTCAAGAATTTTTGAACAGGTTTTTCAATAATTTTGTCTCTTATAAAATTTTGATTACAGTATTCCTTATTAGCTAAAAAAATTAATACCAATAACCTATTTTCGCAAAAATAAGGAAAAATCTAGTAGGTAATCCCGTAATGTCAAATTATTGTGACAATATTAAACAGTAAATTTTCTCTCAGTCATTTTATTTTAGCCAACTCATTTATCATTCAAGTATAAGTATATCCAAAGAAATTCAATTTGATTATAATTACAAAACAAAATGATCAAAATATTTGAAAAAAAAATCAAACAATAGGTTTGGTGCGATCTAAACGCATGCGCACTTCTAACCATGTAAATTCTGTTAATTTAGGTTCTAAAACAATTGCGACCGCTTATCAAGTTACCATGGGATTTTACGTCAAACTAGAATGCTTCAAGATAATGAATGTAATGTTCAGACTATTTCCTGATGTTCAAGAATTTGCTAATTAAAAGGTGAAGTATTTGTTAGACAAATCTTCGTGTTAAATTAAATATCCCATCATTTTTTATTTCATGTCCCCAATTATATAACTGTTTATTGAGGAAAGGAAAATTGCCCGAGCGAAAACCTGGAAGCGCAGATATAAAATATAAATGTAAAACAGATTGCAAATGTTTGCATGTTTATGTATATTTTATAAGATTTAATCAAACACACCTTTTTGAAATAATGGTTGTTTCATGATCGTTATTGTGAATGAAACAGATCTCGTTTTTAGAGTTACTAACCATGTAATATTCTTTTGTTTTTCCTCGTTGAAATCATGTAATAATGGGAAAAATCGCGATATTTTCGATAGTACTGCGTATAAGCGAGCGAGACCTACCGTTTTATTTTGGTGGGTTTTATGGTACATTTCAGCTATCTAGATCGGACAAATTACGCTAAAAATTTATCAGGTTTTCCGAGAACTTTTATAAATAATCCATACAACCAACCGCTCTTAATTAAACCTTAATTCGCTGATTATATTCACATTAATTTGATTTCATACGTTGAGATTTTCTTGTGATATAGCCCATTATTATAATATTTTGCTCAATTATCTGTCGCGGTAGGGTATTTACCTTAGTTAACCATTTTGCAGCTGTTTATTAAAACTGAACCTTGGAGGTATGAGCGGATTTTTCAAGTTAGGCACTACCCATACAGGATGCATTGTATTTGTCATTTAGAATGGACTCAGACTCTTTGAGTATTTATAATTTCCTTTCTAATTGCAGGCGTTTGATTACTTAGTTGAGTTTATGCGTGTCTAACACAATTACTCAGGAATGCGTCTGTTTGCTTGGTTTATTATTTAATTATTTTAGTTTTCTTTTCTTCATTTTTTTCTCTTCTTCTTAGAGTTTATGAAATTTATGAAAACTTGAATTTTGAAAAAGAATATCTGGAGCCTCGTTCAACTATAATTATTTGTAAGTTTGGGAGAATCGCCACCTAAATTCTAACTCTTATTTGTCTAGAAAATAGTATATCATTTCATGAGGAGCACAAGTGTCACTTTTTGTGGCGAATATGTAAGTTTAGCCACAAAAAGTCACTTTGGCTCCATATGAAATATGCTATTTTTTCTTCAAACGTGCAGTTTTGAATTGATTATGC
>JAUIMX010001079.1:0-10248 GCA_033557805.1 Phaenonotum sp. SLE1380
ATATGCATTAGTTTCTCTTTGACTTGTTCTATGTGCTTGTACACCTTTTGGAATTAATAAAGTTATTTATTTATTTAATAACTATTCAAATATAAGCCACAAACACCACTTTACCTATTCAGCAAAGGAAGATAATACTACTTCCAGTCAAACCGGAAGTTCATACAACTTGAATTTATTTTAGATTAATGTTCACATAAGACTCATAAATTCATTTTACCCTATAATTATCAGTTCCTCATATGATTCTAGGTGGAAAGTTACCGTGAACACCCGATATATCTGTTTGATTTTGATATTAATTCCATTTAAACTGTGTATTTTTGGTTATCAATAAATATTAACATTGCCAGTGTGAATCTCAACTCTTCCGAATGTTTTTTTTTTCATGTAAAGTAGCTTTTGTTTATCAAACCAATTGTTTGTGTTCATTAGGTGTTTACGTGTCTCAGTTTTTGTTCTGGCACCTAGAAGTAACAATAAGTTAATTTTCACGGTTAATTGCTGTTTTATCTCAACTTTGTTTTTTATGAAAATTGTTAATAATTTTCAAATTCAAATTAGATTCTCGAAGTTGAGTTAATGTACGACTGTTTTTATATTTCTATTGAGATAGAATTATGTTTTATATTGTAGATCCTGAAGAAGGCAAAATATAATTATGTTTTATATTGTAGATCTTGAAGAAGGCAGAATATATTGCAGAACTTTGATCATTTGTAGAAAAAATTCATCTTTAAAGGAATTCTGGATACCCAACCAAAAGTCTTTGCCACAGTCGAGCTAATTTCAATTTAAATCATCATTACTGTTCTGCATATTCATCTAAAGACACCCAACAGGTCTCTTATTTGTTCCTTCCAAAAATTCGAATGTTTCAAAAATCCTAATGGGGTCCGATCCCAATTGATTTGAATTATTGACGCTCTACTGTATATGTTATCAAAGGCCTAACTTACTTGAAATAGTGAAAAAAAAGGGCAAGGTCATGATAGTACATAAATGATACAACAGTAGACATTCTAATTTATTTAATTCTGCAAATCAATAAATCCAGATGAGGCAATTTTCACGTAACATTCGCCTTCTCCAAGGTAAGTGCTTTTAAGTATACTTATTTTATGATCGACAAGTCGTTTTTCAATTTTGAACCTCACATTTGGTATACTAAACCAATATTTACCAGATCCAATATTTTCAGACATTTCATTCTCTTTTTTGATCCCATCAACCCACGTTGTTACTAAATTTGTTACTAGAAACACTATGTGATATTGCGTTGTTAAAACTCGCATTATATTTACAAGATGGTTCAAAAGGCTATAAGTTGCTGGTATATCTGAAGACTGGTAAATTAAAGCTGGCAAAGAATCGATGATAATTAGGCGTAGATTGTAAGTTTTAAAGTTATTCCGAATGTTGTACAAAGTATTTATTAATTCATAAAGATTGTTTGTCCTGCTGACGAGAATCTTCTCCATGATATCACCAATATGTATCTGAAATTATCATATTAAATAACTATATAGATAAGGAAGTACTGCAACAATGTTAAATAACTATATTATGAGTGCGAAGCTACATCGGATTGGAATACCTAGAACCAATTTCATAACAGTTAAAGAAAGACGGAGTTAGAACCACAGTAGAACCATTGACTAATGGTAGAACCTTACAGAAGGGTATAGCAATGCAATTTGCAAAGAATCACACGAAAAAAAGATGAAGAATGAGAACATTTTTAACTGTTTCCATTGTCCAGCTAATTTGGGATAACTGGACATGTTAAAATATCACGTCAGTTCCGGAATAGTCTAACCAAGATAAATTGAGTGTCTCCAAAACCTCTGGTTTTATTTTTGCTATGCAACGCGAAAGTATGAAACCATTGATTTTCATATTATTTAAGCGAATAATAGTTGAGTTTCTAATTCGGAATATAACTGAAAACTTTCTGTTGACCATTGCACCAGGACATGACCCAAACAAAACCGATTACTCTTCAATTTTCACCCTCTTTCAGTGGGATATGCATTTGGCATCCTCAGTAGAAATATCTTCAACCATAGAAAGGCTTTATCATTGGCTTGCAAATGATCTTGTCTATGCACCAAATGTATGTACCCAACTATTAAAATGGTTTTACTGTTTGCCAAACTAATATGGGATGTTAAAAAATGTTATTTATAAATATAATCATGCAAATCAACATAGTCTCCAATCACTACGAAGAATTCTTCGTAGTGATTGGAGACTATTATTATATAATAATAGTAACACAAAAAAAAAAGCCAAAAAAATCTCTGTAATTGTATGTCTATTTTCCAAGATGCTCAAAAAGTACATTGAAGGTCGTGTTAAAACCATTTCTTTTTAGATAAAAGGTTTGTTCTTTTGCTATACTTTAAACCCGCTCAGGACCAACTGTAAAAACTACTGCAATAAAAGTGAGCTGTTATTCCTATAACTTCACCTATAAAAACATTGTTGGCGAAATATGTTCCACATAAAAGATCACTATTTCAAAGTAATTTAAGGGATTAATTTCATTGATTTCCTCTAACTTTAGTGACAGGTATAAATATTCAGTCTCTTCCAGATTTACTTCAATTACATCGCATGTTTCTTTGCAAGTTGCATTGCTACACCCTCCTATAAGGCCCCAATTGGTTCTGACTCAGCCTTTCTTGGAATGATTCGAGATCGGTTCTAGGTATAGATGTTTATTTGGTTGACTATACAACCTGAGAGTGTGCGATTTAATTTGCAGACGCTTATAAAGCTTTTCCAATACCAAGTATAGCAATAATTCAACAAAACGTACATCATCTTCAAACATATTTTTCAATTTCTTGGCACTAAAATCTCGCTTGGTATCCAGATAAAAAACATGCTGATGAAGATGTTGAGCAACATGTTTTGCAACAGATAAACAAAATTGAGTTTTTCCACTGTTGGGTTGTCCACAAATTTCGTATATATTTCCTGTATTTAAACCGCCTCCCAGGAGCTTATCCAAACTGCAGAAAAAAATGTTTCATGATCTTGCATGATATTTAAAAAAAAAAAAAAAAAAAATGGGTACCTCTTCACTCCAGTGGAGATTATTGCTGAATTGACTAAAAATTCGTTATAAATATCAAAGGCTTTTCTTACGACGGCTGAATTTTTATTTAGCAGGTGATTTTTTATTGATGTTACTTCCTGAAAAGAGTTTGAACGTAATAACTAACTTAATATCAAAATGTTTGTTATGTTCTATTTTAGAAATGTTTTAATTGTTGCTGATGCATTTATTCAGTTGATAATTTAGTTTTGAAACCTTTTTTTACATTTTTGGTTGAACGTTTACACATTTTATCTATTTGCAAATAGCGCAAACATAACGAAAGCAATATGCAAAATCACAAAAAACTTTGATTAATGCAACAAAAAATCCCACTGACCTACACAAGTACATATTTACTTATATAATTAAAAAAAGTTATGTTTATTACATGTATGAAAGTGCTGCACACATTTTTTAAAATATTTATAACCTGAAACTTCACAATAAACATTTAGAATCAAACTGGTTTCATAATAGAAATTTCCATAATCTATGCAATTTATTAGCACTACAACTATAAAAATTACTTTAATTTTCTTAACGAATTTAAATTAAACTGTCTTTAAATTCAATTATTAGCTCCAACGAAACTATTATACGTACCTTATAATTCAATTTCAAAATAGTAACTAGCTGACTAACATCAGTATTCAAAAATTCTGGAATTGTGTAAATATTTTTCGAATACAACAATAGTATTAAATCGTTTGTTAAAAATTGGTGAGCATTTATTGTTAATCTACTCATGTTTGTAAATACAACCAGTTCAACCAATGAAAATTTAAATAACTTTGCGATCGAGCATGCGCCTTGCGTTGCGTGCGCAGTTCGTTAATGATCCAGGCGGCTGCTTGGGCGTTTTGACAATGGTGTAAAGAGAAACAGACATAACAGTCGCCATGTTTGGAAAGGGCGATGCGTCCTTGATGTGAACGCGAAAATGTGGAAAGTTGCACATATATTTTGAAACTGACTATTACGCGGGGTACCCAATTATTCTACAAAGTTTAATTTAATCGTTTGTGATATTTTTAACAGCGGATGAGCTACGTTGAAGTAGAAAATTTGTGATTACATGATGGTAAGTTTGATCGAGCCCGACAGAAATTTTTAACATGGCGACCAAGGTATTCCTTTGTGTGGTGTTTGATTGACGATAATTTAAATCACGTTTTTCCCAATGAATCAGCTTTGTAGCGGTTTCCTTATGAATAATGATGCATTTTCTAGTTAAATTATTTTTTTGCATTGCGAACTTTAATTGGTATTTTCGTTAAAATGCGGCACAACTAGCTATGATGCTGAGTTCTGACGGGTCTGGTCAGTAGATATTTTTACGTCAGCGACTATCGATTTAAAATAATTCCGGTAAGATTGAGTTGTTTTTGTTAGAAATTAAAATAATACGTATTAAATTACATCGTCGATAATTCGATTATTATATTTTGGGTCTGTAGAAATTGCCCGCCAAATATTTTGGCGCTTCCTATGACTTTTTATTGTTGTTTTCATTCGGTTATCTTCGAAATATTAATTAACTGTAAAGTTTTGAAAGAAATGGGAGTTAATAATTACCTACTAATGGTTGCTATATGAAAAGTTAATTTTTAATTTAGAAACTTATGAACTGTTTATTGACGTTTTTCATCAACAATTTTCGAATAGAAATTTTCATCTAAATGCAAATAGTCCCTGTTTACATTTGTCGACTTGGTGCTATATAAATGTCAATTTCACCTCACTGAAGAACTACTTCGATCGTAAAGACTATTTGAAGTATTAAATACTGTTGGCAGAGTCAGAAAGAACAAATCGCAAAAACCACTATTAAAATGTATTCGAATTTATTTAGAACCTTGAAAAAAGTAATATTACTTACCGAAATATAGGAAATTCAGAACCATAGTGTTCCCATATCAATCCCATTTCAAAAAACCCATAAAAATTTGCTGATGTATATTTGGAGATTGTGGGAAGATTTGATAAGGTTATTACATCTAATTCTTTGAAAATGTCTGTACAAGGGGCCTCAACTATAGCTCGTACTGTACATCTTTTATTTTTAATAACCTTGCCAAAAAACCTGAGATGCAATCACATCACACTTCCAGTGTGAAGTCCGAGAAAACACACTATTCTCACTTTGCAGGTGCTGTCTGTTGGTAACTGTCAAGTGTTGAGTTTTTTCACTATTTGCAACAAAATTGTTAGCACTAAACCGAACTTTCACTTGATCCAAAGAGTTTTGCAGATCTGTCATCAACCATAGAAAAACCTCCACGAAATCCAAACTGTGAGGTACTCTACAAATTATTTCAATAAAAAAATATCGTTCAATGTATTTAATATAATTTTCTCAAGAATATAGTTTGGACAATTTATTATTGTAGCTTGAAAAGCAAGGCCTTGTGCCACACTGAATCGAAAGCCTTGTCGATATCCAGGATAATGAGCCCACGTTTCTTACCGTCTGTACATTTGATGTTAGTACATATTGCTAATGGATGTACTGTGGAGTAACTCTCTCTGAATCCATATTGGAAAATCAGAATCTTATCTCCAATTCATTTTTCTATCTGCTGTTTTACAATGATTCCAAGAAATTTACGCACCACAGGAAGCAAAGTTGTATGGCAATAGTTTTTTTTTTACTAAAGCTTGAGAATGATTATTATTTTTCAGAGTTTCACACTGATAAATATTCTCTGGGTTAAACAGTAATTGTATAGTTTGAGGATTATGTGCATAGGACGGTTTGAGCACATTCATCGCACCTCAATTTCTACTTTTGCATTGCAAGTTGACAGTTTGACTTTATTCATAACAAAAACACTAACAAAATTTAAGTGAAACACGCTGACTACAAATCAAAACTCTGTTGACTGCCAACTTAGTATATCAAGAATTTTTTAGTTTGACAAAAAAAAATTCTACAGGATAAAATTCAATCAGAAAAAAATTATACACACTGGATAATTTCTTGCCCGATTGATCATATATTAGAATAATGTGTTATTCTTGGGATTTTCAAAGCATATTTTAATCAATTATTTTCATGTAAATATTGTTCGGCTATGTCACACACCGTAACAGCGGAAATCCCGAAAAATTAGGTCTAATGTAAACTCAGAACTAATTAGCTTGCAATAGCATGGACTTATCAGTAGACCGCTAGTCTCCAGGAATTTGACATGACTTGTATGATTGCCGTAATAAAGTTTAAAGTTCAAAATGTTATTTTTCCAGAAGTTGAAGCGATGAGTGACGAAACTCCAGGGGTAGGGCAAAGCCCTGTATCCCTGGAAGAGCCTCATTCCCCCCGTCCCGTGCGGATAAATCAAATATCAGGGGGAAATTATCATCTCATATCTCACAGTAATCGTGTTCCTGTGCCTGCACTTGCCCAGGTATGTTTTCAATATTTATTTTACCTTTTTCAATTAATGTTATTTACCCCCGTCATCGATAGATATCTGCGGGAACTTTAGGAGCTGGTGCAGCGATAACGCAAGGTGGTGTAGCTCGAATAATAAGTTTAAGTCCATCAAGGCATCAAACGTCATCTTTACGACCAAGCTTGACTAACCAGAGTATTGTTAACGCATTAAATAAATCTAGATCTAATCAAAATGTTCGGTTGCAATTATTTAATGAGAGGAACTCCCAGCAAACGGTTCAAGCTAGGTCCCCACTCAAAAGGCCTTTACCTTCAACATCGGAAAAAAAGGATACCTACGCCTCAAAACTTCAACGAGTTATGAACCATAGAAATGTGCGATCTAAAATAGTGAAAGAGAAATATAACGAACATTTATTAGAAAGTTATCATTTAGAATTTGGCGGAAATATTTTAGATCTTTATCAATTCGCCAAACGGCCAAAAACTCAACAATTCCTTCAGTACATCAAAGACAATGCTATCGATCCGAAGGACCACCCTGCTGAAGAACCACCACCCGCCACAACCCAAACAACCCTCCCCACACCCACCGCCACATCAGCTAGTTGTCTTCCCGGCATTTCACATCAAACTTCTCCTCAAACCCCTGTACATTCTACTCATCATAATACCACATCTGTATCAAGTATTAGTGAATCACCTGTTACAACACCTAAGACATCAAATACGACAAAATTAAAAACTCCTATAGGTAACCAAGAACAAATTGTAGAAAAAGCTAAACAGGAAGCGTATGTAGTTCAAAGGATTAGTGATCTTCAAAAAGATGGCTTATGGTCGGAAAAACGTTTACCAAAACTTCAAGAGATGCCCAGAGCAAAAGCTCATTGGGATTTTCTCTTGGAAGAAATGGTGTGGTTAGCGGCAGATTTTGCACAAGAACGAAAATGGAAAAAGGCAGCGGCAAAAAAGTGCGCACGGATGGTCCAAAAATATTTCCAGGACAAGGCATTGGCTGCCCAACGGGCTGAAAAGGCACAAGAACAAAACATTAGGAGGATTGCGGCGTTTTGTGCGAAAGAAATCAAAAACTTCTGGAATAACGTCGAAAAACTTGTAGAGTATAAACAAAATTCTATTTTAGAAGAAAAACGGAAAAAGGCTTTAGATCAACATTTGAGTTTCATTGTTGATCAGACAGAAAAATATTCCCAGTTACTAGCGGAGGGAATGAATAAGCCAGTTGTAGTTAGTGAGAATGTAGCGAGTGCTGCTTCTTCGCGTTCTGTTAGTAGGGTAAATTCTGACGATGAATTTCAACCAGACAATCAAAGTAGTACAGATGATGAAGAAACAATAGCTCAAGAGGAAGCTGCTGACAATGGAGAACAGGAGAGCGAGGAAGTGGCCGCACTTCAAAGGGAGTCGGAAATGGATTTCCAAGATTTCTTGAACGAACTCCCTAAAGACTATTTGGAAAACAGGGATAAAATTCAGTTAACCGAAAGTGATAGTGAAGATGACAATGAAGACGAGAAAAAAAATAGTTCGAAAAGACCTTTAAAAGATGAAGGTAGTGAAGCTGGTTCATCGATACCTGAGACTTCGAAACATCATTCGAAGAAATCAAAAATTGATGAAGACTTCACAGCAAATAGTAGTAGTGAAGATGATGAGGATACGATACAGGAACAAGAACAAGTTGAAGGTGCGCAAGATTACGAAGCAGAATTAAATGATCTCGAAGCTGAGAATGAGATGAGTGTCGAAGAGTTACGGAAAAAATACAGTGGACCACCTCCGGTAAACGATTTGTCTGAATCTGACGCATCTAAATCGAGTGATGAAAACATGTCATCTGAAGACGAAACTGATAATTCTGATTCGGAAATGGATGCATCGACCGAGGAAGAAGGACAAGATGCAGAAATTGGACTTAAATCTCTTCTCGATGAATCTGCTGGATCTCTAAATGAAGGAGAAGATAAGACTGACAACAATGACCTTATTAACGATGCCGCAAAAATTGCTGAGAGTATACAACCTAAAGGCAACACTCTTTCTTCAACAAGTGTAAGTTTGTTTAAGCCATTTTTTAAATCAAATCGAAGTAAAATATTCCTTGTGGCAGGTTGTGACGCCAGTTCCATTCTTGTTAAAATTACCGTTGCGAGAATACCAACATATTGGTTTAGATTGGTTAGTAACAATGTTCGAAAGGAAATTGAACGGAATATTAGCCGATGAAATGGGTCTGGGGAAAACCATCCAAACCATAGCGTTGTTAGCACATTTAGCTTGTGAAAAAAGCAATTGGGGCCCTCACCTGATCATCGTACCAACATCGGTGATGTTGAATTGGGAAATGGAATGCAAAAAGTGGTGTCCGGGTTTCAAAATTTTGACTTATTACGGAACACAGAAAGAGCGGAAATTGAAGAGAACTGGATGGACAAAACCCAACGCGTTTCATATCTGCATAACATCCTACAAACTAGTCATTCAAGATCATCAGAGTTTTAGGAGGAAAAAATGGAAATATCTCATTTTGGATGAGGCTCAAAATATTAAAAATTTCAAGTCGCAGCGGTGGCAACTCCTGCTAAATTTTCAAACTCAGCAGTAAGTTTTATATTTATGTTGAAGAGTGCATTCAGTTTTTTATTATTTCAAGATTGAAGATAAAAATAATGGGTCTTGAATTTCTTGATAATTCTTCTTTATTTCAGATTAGATTTCAAAAATGTCTTCTCCGATTTTCAAAACACAAAAGAATGTTTTATTATATAAAATCAAGAATGAATCATAGTTTTTGAATATTAAAAGGTTTTAAAATTAATTAATCATTGAAATAACCGATTAAAACTTATTTTAAAACACTTCTTTCAGTGTATGTCAATATTCACAATAACTTTATTAAAAGTGTAATTATAGGGCTTGCTGATAGGGCATATAAGTTATCATATCCAGAATATAGAAAACAAAACATGGAAAAATAAACAATATTCTAAAAATTAATAATATTCTGGAGGATTATTGCAATAAAATATCAATAATAGAATTTTTAAAATGAAAATTTTGTTTCAATACCATATATCCATATGTCAGAAAAAATTGAATAAACACTAAGTAAATTCAATATCAAAATCGCACATAAAAATTAGTGTGATAATGAACAAATAATCTTCAACTGTTTTCGAGTAAATGTCTACCGAAAAGGTGATATTGGAAACAAATAAAATTGATTTGACAGAAAATAAATGACAGTAGATTGAAAGTAATGTTGTAATTCTACTTTTTACTGATAGTACTAACAATAAATATGATAGTAATTTTATATCCGGTTCAACCGGAAGTACCATAAAATTCGACTTTCAAGTGATCATAGCTTCACTGAAATTAATGGAACCACCTATAAATAACATTATAATCGAATTCTTTTGACATTTTTGAATAACTTTCAACAACACTTCCCTATACCTAAGTATTAACTTGAAAGAGGACTAACATTTTAACAAGGTTGTTCAAAAATTAGGAAGAATACGTTGATCCTATTTCAAGTTTGGATATCTGGAGAACGTTAATAATTAGGTATAGGGAAGTGTTGTTGAAAGTTATTCAAAAATGTCCAAAGAATTTGATTATAATGTTATTTGTAGGTAGTTCCATTAATTTTAGTTAAGCTATGATCACTTGAAAGTCGATTTTTATGGTACTTCCGGTTGAACCGGAAATAAAA
>JAUIMX010000107.1:0-15791 GCA_033557805.1 Phaenonotum sp. SLE1380
TCCGCCGTTTCCAATGGTAATGATGAAAGATGCAATATTAAATTGGACTTCAATCATTATAACCTATTATTCCATATCGAAAGATAAATTCTTTTACATATTGTCACTTTAATATTATAGAATAAACATAAACATAATTTATTCTGTACAAAATAAAATAAATACAGTAAGTCACAAGCGTTTCTCAACCACTGGGCTCAATGTTGTGCAGCGATGAAGAAAATTTGAAACTTTCGCTAGTATTCACTCTAGCTTTTCATAAAGTTCATTTGTTTGTTAGTCAGTCAATATAACCATTACCTGTATCTTTGATTATCTCGTATATACTTCGAAGTATATATAATCAATGCCTTTATCTAACCAAATTCTGTTTAATATTTACTTTTATCATTATAACATTCTTGTGCAACAGATGCCTTGCTTTTCTTGGTCAATAGATTAGAAGACTATCTTATATTTTAGTCTTCTTGCAAAAATTTATTTGCTAGTGCCATTTCTTAGGCAACACTGCTGTCTCTTTCCTAATTTCTTTGTTATTAAAAGTAGGTGCTTTCAATGATTAGGTTTTTCTTCCAATGTTATTCCTGAATATCTCTCTTCCATATATTATTTCAAAGCAACTTTTTCCCTTTCTTCCTTCGCTTCAGAATTATTGCCTTCTGTTTCTATGGTCATTGAATAATACGATAATTATTCATTGATCTGGTATATCATCTATCCCTCAATATCTTAGTACACGTTCAGTACTAGATTATCTACAAAAAAAACAATAGTTCTTTCTTTCTATAGGATACATTTCTGAAGGTTTACTTGCATGAGTTACATCTACTATATTGCTTATTCGATTGCACGTATTTCGTGGTACAAACAATAAATTAAAACCATTTATTAAGACATAAATAAATGCCGAAACGTCTGCTACATGGTATTTTTTAATCAAAGCAATACCCAACATAAGAAAAAGAAAATTATATTGCTGATAACTGTCTTTACTTGTATAAATTGTTTCTTCTGTTAATCGCAAAACAAATCCATGATCTTCCTTTATTAGAAAAGTTATAGTACTACCAGTTTCTTTAGGTTAAACATACTATGATTTCAGTGGTGTATACGTGTTGAGAGCTATATTAATAGATGAAATGGAGGAGGTTCTTATCTCAACCTGAAAATATTTATTTATTTACAGGATGAGGCGTTTTGAAACACTATGGTTTCATTATCAAATCCCTACAAGTAATAGTTAATGTTTTTAATCTGTTTGTGAAGTAATGTTTTGACTTTTGTAGGGATTTGATAATGAAACCATAGTGTTTCGAAACTGTCATGCTGTAAATAAATGAATATTTTCACATTGAGATAACTACCTTCTTCATTTCACCTAATAAACATACTATCTTTGTGTGTCAATTGATTATTAGAATTACATGAATACCAACCAATTATTTATAAATAAAATTTCAAAATAATTGAGAAAGTACACTTGGCAGAGTTAACTTGGGTGATATCAAATAACTTCTGGATAAGTGTCTGTCACATTGAAAATTTTTATAAAAATCTCTTGATAATACAATTAATGTATTTCTTTAACCTTCCAGCATGTGATGAAGAATGGAGAAGAGTAGCAGCTGCTGCTGCAGCAGAAACACAGCGACTTCTTTCACCTGCGATACCTGGATTGGCAACACCATTAAGAACTCCAGCGACACCTCTGGGTGCTCCATTGATACTCTCTCCCAGGATGTCTGTTCCGACAACAGCAGCTTCCATCTTGAATGGATCAGCTCCACCAGGTTCTCTATTATCTCCTGGGGATCCACATGGATTGATATACACCCCATATGCAGACTACACAAACTATGCTGCATTAGCAGCCTCTCCCCTTCTTACAGAGTACGCCACTGCCGATCATTCTGGTGGGTTGTTTGCACGTTAAATTAGCTTAATTATATAGGAAACCTTCAAGATGAAGGTTTTATGTTCTAGTATAGGCATTAATTTTTCGGTAAATTTACATAATATAAACGTTTTGGTAGCACGGAAAGTCATATGCTTCTCTTTTAGATCGTTAAATTTAAATGAAACTTACTAACACAAAACAGAACGATTAACAATTTTGTTTGCAGGCTTGGGCAAAGTTGTGCTATCATATTTTTTCACAGATCAAATGTTCTCTTTTTTAATAATGTTGATGATCGGTTTCTGAAATGACGCGGAGCCATTTGATAAATTACTGTTGAAATGTTTCTGAAATGTTTGTATATTTTATACCTAGGAATTTGTTGCTACAATTCAGACTATATCGTATTTTCCAATTATCATCCTGATGTTGGTCAAAATTATTTTTCCTTTAACCTGAGATTGAATTTTCTTTAGACGTGGCAGTTTTTTCAGTATCATTTCTTTTTGTTGCACTGTTAGCGCCTTTTTCCATTGTCTATTGGAAACAAATGAAACACTAAAAATAATATAGAGTTCACCTTAGCATACATTTTATCTGACAGCCAACTGATGACAACTTAGGGACTGCGACCTCCTGAAGGTTAACATTAAATTCGGACAAGTAGAGCTTTAGAACGATTGGTTAGTCATTACTAAAAACCAATTTTCAAAAGTGGTTTTCAGTTCTACCTCTCTGTAATCGTTTGACAGCTAAGATAGTATGTTAATGTTTCAGAAACAGTTTGATTTGCTACAGTTTTATACTACATTTGTAATTGAAGTGATATTTTTCAGAAACCGTGTATAAAACTAGTTGGTATTTGCCCAAACTTGTACGATGAGTCTTTCAAATTTGACCGCCAAGTTTTTCAACAGGTACTTATTGGTGTTCGAAGATGGGCCCTTTTGCAATGGCCGTAAACCCTTCCCATTCATCTGACGTTCAGCTTCAGTGCTATCCTTTAGACGTTGTAGATAATCTGAATGATACGATTGTAATCGCGAATTATATTGATTGTTACACAAACACTAAAGAAAAGGTTCTGTTGCAGCCTGCCGTGGCTTTCGAGCAAGCGTAATGTTTTTTCAAAATTTCACGACATGTGACTTTCCTTGTTATCTTTCTGTAAAGAGGATTATTAGTCAGAATTCTTAATTTTTATTACAATATTTCTGTGATAATTGAATAACCGCGCAAGATGTTTTTTATTGAAGATATATACGTACGGTTGTATTGAAATGCAGTACGTAGTGAAAAAAAGTTTAATTTGTTTTTTTTTACTTTACGTTGTTAAGTATGAGTCATAGTTGGTAGTAGAGACCTGCACGAGCTTGAGCTGTACCTAACCTAGTTGATTTCGAATTTCTGGACTTTTCCTTGTAGTTTTTATCTTCGTTTCTTTCTCACTTCTCGATACACTAATACAGTACATGTAAACAATTTTACAAACTATATAAATTATACTGAGATTCTGGCTCGTTATATGTAAATTTTTTGTGTGTGGTTGGTTGCATAATCACAGGAACAGAGAATCAAATTTATTCAGTAAATAAATTTTTTATGAGAAAAGAATATAAGGGAGGAAGTGGGCATATAGCCGTAAGTAGAATAATATCGAAGCTAATAAGATTTTTTGTGAAAGACTGGTGGAAATACATCTGTCGAGCAATTGTCTATAAATAATGAATATTATTATAAAATCATAAATACTTATGAAGTGTTTAATTTGCACTTCTATGTCTTTAATACCATCGTGTTGAGAAAGGATGCCGTTAGCATAAATTTTTCATAAATTACTTTTTTATATATATCTATATTGTAGATGTATTTTTCACCGAAAAAATCTGAAAAAAAAACTAATATTTTTATTGAAATTAAAATTATACATGTTCACTTGGTACCTAGAATTGTGTTCTTTTATTTGAATGTTCATAAAATCATCGAAATTAGGAATTATGCAAAGGTAAATTCTTAGTTTTTCAATTATTAATACCTGTGCATCATGTGATAATATAATCAAAATTTGATTCTTTACACAAATGTTTCCCTCATGTGTGGACTACTTATTAGAAATTAAAAAAAAAATTCGTTTGGGGACATATTTCACAGAAAGTTGGTCATTTATTATTTCCAAAGAAGTTCAAACAAATGATTATATGAATGCAATTCTAAACACAAATTTACAAAATAGAATTTTTTTTACTGTCTTCAATAAACATTTTTCTGTTGCGATTTTTTGTTTTTTTCCTTTTTGGAAATTGTTCCAAGTGCTGTATTTTCAAACTGAACATTTCTCCATATATTTACTTCAAAGATTGTGATTATTTTTTTCTTGTATAGCGCCACTTTTCACCCTTTTGGGCCTATCGGGTGCTCTCTTTCTTAGTTTTTAATTTACAAATTGTCATTTGGTATCGAATAAACTTAATATCTAAACAATACTTCTAAGGTACGTCCTGCAAATGTGGATGATACTTTTGACATATGGATTGAACATATGCAACAAATTAGTTGAATGTAAACCATTCTGGGTGTATCTTCTCTTGTCTTGGGTATTAAATGTGTAATTTCTTTTGTTTTATTAGTGTTCATGATTCCACCCATCAAGCAGTTCAAATTTTAAACCTTTTCTCGTCTCTCTCCACTTGGGTAGCAGCATACAAGCCCGTCCAGGTCTCCGGTTAGTAGCGTTAGATTTTTATTTATGTCTGTTGTGGCAGCATTGCGCAGCGCGCAGCAATGCCATCCGTAGTCATTTTTTTTTTTCAAAACATTTTCCAATACAAATAATATATAATTCGTTAGTATATATATAGCCATATTTATAAAATATATAAAAAAAACATCACTTTTTTTGTAAATATATATTTTTTAATTTTGTACGAAGTTAATTCGAGTTCTATAGTAGATTTTTAGGTCTTTAATATATATTATTATTATGCATTTATCGATACTTTATGTTACCTCAGTATATTTATTTTTATTTTTAATTTACAACACATTATTTTTTTACTATTTTTACTTTTTCACTTTTCGATTCTTTTCTTTAGTATTCTCGATTTTATTTTTTTTTACATATTTATTTTCTTAGTGCAATAATCGCTCTCTACAAGAAAAAATCCCGTTTACACTTTTTTTTTAATTATTTTTTGCGTTGAAAGCTTTTTAGAACCACTATTTTATAGAATTTTGTTCGTAGCATATTATATACGTATATAGTTTACATAGATATTATGCTTTTGTCTGTTCATAGTTGTTCAGCTGTTAGATTTTAAAGATTTATATTATTCTAGATAAGTACTTAGTGTGGCTTTTCACTGTTTCCAAGCTGTTACCTGACGTACTCTTTTATTAAATTCGATTGTAATTTTTCTTGAAACAAAGATACGATGTGCCATTATTAAACGAGCGTAACTGCTTGGAAATGCTGGAGAGTTGTAGATTTTTTTAATGTATAAAGTATATTTCCATGTAATGGGAGACTGCTTTGTTGTGTCCATTTTTTAATTTTAAAATCTGTATAGGTGTCGCAGCAAAAAATCGTAGACATTTGGGTCAAATTCGGGAACATCCGTATCAAAGAGCTGGTGCTCTTTCTTAACAAAAGGTTAGTTTCATGTTTTACTGTATTCATTTTACTTTCAGGTTCAATTTAAGGTGCTTTGCTCATTCCAAGGGTTGATATTTAAATAGAGGATTTATTTTGCTTTATATATAAAAAGACACTCCTATCAACATTTTTTGTTGGATATAGCCCAATGCGAACAAATTTTTTTTGATTTGTTAAAAATCAGTGACATATCTTATAAATCTTGAACAATATTTTATATAATTTACAAAAAATCTGTACTAATGTACATGAATATTATAACTGTGATGTTCGGAGTTCAAAATTCTCCTATTTGACATATTGTATTGCATTGAATCTTCGCAGAGAATCCACCTCACGGTAAAAGTAATATTTCAGATAATGTTTCTTCAACCACCATAAATTTGTTTTCCTTGAAGACCAAAAATGTTAACGTTGATTTGGTTATTCTTCTTACACGTAGCAAATGTCGAATCAACATAATTCTATGCTCAAGTACTTTCTTCTATTCTCTCTATGATACTCCGCACAGTTTTATTCTTGTTTTAGATATTTCACGAACAAACTATTACTACCAATGTTGAATGATTAGTTCCCATTCAACGCTATCAATAAATGATCAAAAAAATAAATTCTTTTTTTGAAAAATTCTACCGTACTGATCAAGGCACCTTAAGCTAGTATTCCTTTATTTCTTATTTAAAATATAGGAATACATTTGGCATTTTCATAATCGCGACATATACGTGTTTCCTTTATAGTATTCAGCGGTACGCTACAGTATTTCTCGAGTGTTTTCTCTTTACTTTTAATGAATTATTATAATTTAAATATTTAATGCGGGTTGTGTCACAGTCTTAGCAAATCGTATTCTATATGTTATTCAAGTCCCCATCCCGTTAATAAACTCCGACAAAAATCAGGAAAGAAGGACTTCAATTTGTGTGTTACCGTTCTTGTTATTTACTTTATTATTTTATTTCGAGAGTTTATTTTTCTGTATATACGAGTTTATTTTATTGTTTTATGAATCGCTAGTGCTAGTCCCACGTCTCGGCAATGTTGGTGCTTTATTTTTCGCGGAAAAATCAGCTGTTGTGATATCGCTCCTTCTTTCCTTGTATCTGGTTGTCGTGTTAAGCTGCCTTTTGGAAAATTGCGACTTCTCAACAATAAATGTTAGATTTTTTTTTAAAAGGAAATCATATAGTATATTTTTTGTATATGTTGTTAACTTGCGCCAATGTGGAAAAAATATATTTATACAAAAAGTTGGGAGTTATTTGTTTATTTATTGATGATACCCTATCCAAAGTGATTTTCAGAAAGAAACATACGATTAACTTTATTAATAATTAATTAACACTAAATCTTGTATTAGTATTGTTTTTTTTTTTCGATTACTAATTCCACATGGCCAAGTTCACTAATTTTAAGTAGGGCGTGTTCATAAAGCTATTTTTTTTTTCTCTTACTGCACTTGCACTCATGAGAACGAACTATGAACACTTCTTACTATTCTTAGCTGCGAATACACAATTTTAATATTTAATATCTTTATGTGTATGTACAAAAGGCTTTACTAATTATTTCAGTGTCATTTTTAAATCATTTTGTCTTTGTATTATTGTTCGAATCAGCTCATTCCAATACGAACCAAAATAGAAATGATTTTTTGACATTTTTATTCAATAAGTTCTTTTTATTTCATTCTGTTAGCTTTTTTTTATGTATGTGTTCCCAAAAATATGCCCAAGCAAATATTTTTGGACGTTTTAAAAGTAAAACCATATTTTTTATTTAAACCTTGATTGAGATTTATATACAACAAAACTTAGATATAGGGCATTTATTGTGGAAATCTGTTTTTATTGCTGTCCTTCAGATTTTATTTAGCTTATTTATCATATTCCCAGGAGATAATATATTTATTCAATTCATTTCCACTTTTACTCTTCACATAATGCTGTTTTTTAATTTATTATAGATATTTCTTTCTTCCACTGTTTCAATATTATACCCGGGGTTATTTTTTTTATTCAAATATACCTTATTTTATCATTATTGCTCTCGAGAAGTTTTGAAATATGTGATTTTTTTAAATATTGCAAAAAACATCGATATCTGATACATTTCTATCATGTACTAGTCAAATTTTGAGAAATCTACTACTTTGTACTTTTTGAAGATTTGTATAGTCATTCTTAGATGTTAAAATGTGAATAAATTCAGTTAGAGACCTTAGACTCTTTAAAGTTGGTTTTATAGCAACGTCTTAATTATTTGTAATCAAGTTTTTGTAAATTATAAACAAGTTTTGCTGTATAAAACGTAGAGCTATTCTACTTACGAAGAAAATTTGAAACGTCTCTGTTGTGAAAGAAATTTCTTGTTCTAGTTGTGCCTAAGTTTTGTCATCTTATTCCAGATTTTTATTTGTATGTTCTGTCACTGTGTTCTCAAAAACTAGGTATTTTACTAATGTCGATAGTATGCTCAGAAAGCACTGCATGGAAGATTGAAAAACAACCACATCATGCTGAAATTCTATAGAGTTGAATATGAAAATTTTTGGTTGTCATAACAGTCATGCGTAAATAAATTTGGAGTTTCTCTTGTGAAACGAAGGTTATGTGAACAAATAAGAACTTTATTTCATACAGAATGGATTTAGCATAAGCTAATGCTATCTCTAGTTTACTCTATCTGCGCACTGTAAATCATATCTCCATCCATTCACACATGTCTTTTCCGACAAACAGTATTCTTCTTACATTCCAGCTTTACTAAATTATATAATCGGAACAGAACCAAATTTAAACTAATTGTATTACGTAACACTTTCGAATTTAATCAAATGAAGGGAAAAGTTTCTAAAGGACTGAAACTGACAGCTTTTGAAAACTTTGTTAATTTTTTAACAGTTCTATTGATGAGTGGGTTCAACATGAGGAGGCTAGGCTATCCTATGCACACGGGTTGCTAGTGGGCTGGTAGTGTACCGGGTTCAATGTTCGGCGAACCTATGCCATCAAAAATAATTAGTTTGTCAAAATTATTATTCTCCCAATTCCTTCTATTCGTGAGCGAGTTCAACATAAGGAGGTTGGGCCATCCTATGCACATGGGTTGCTAGTGGGATGGTAGTGTGCTGGGTTCAATTTTCGGCGAACCTAAGCCATCAAAAACAATTAGTTTGTCAAAATTATTATTCTCCCAATTCCTTCTATTCGTGAGTGGGTTTAACATGAGGAGGTTAGGCCATCCTATGCACATGGGTTGCTAGTGGGCTGGTAGTGTGCTAGGTTCAATTTTCGGCAAACCTAAGCCATCAAAAACAATTAGTTTGTCAAAATAATTATTCTCCAAATTCCTAAAAACTCAATTATGTTTGTCAAAGGTTTTTCATTTCGTTTTGAGCTTTTATTTCTGAAGAATATGTACATAAAATTTAGCAACTCTAAGGTATATTATTTTTGTTGGCTCATTGAGTTTCATATGGACAGTTCCTTCTCAGTTTAGACTCTTTAAATCAGTTGTCTTGAACAATTTCTACCTTGGTGAAATGATAATTTACTACTAGGCTCAGGAAGAATGCTAGTACTTGTAGAAGATCCTTTTTTGACATCTTCAAAATAAGCAGTGTCTACCAAATTCAAATGATATGGCAGATTATTTAATGAAAAATACATAATCTTATAGTTTGAAATACAATTGATCATTTATCTCAAGATATGTCGATTTGTAATTGAAGCAACCTCAATATTCTACTGTTCCATTCATACTTTTTTGATTTTTTTTTTCATTAAAGGAGATAATACTGTGACGATCAAATTTTAAACAACTTTGAAATTATTAATTTATTAGAAACTTCAAATGCCTGCATAAAAGAACGCAGTATTATTGCATACTTCAACATCATAAAACAGATTTAAAATAGTTCTTGATGATCCATTACCTTTCTCCTGAAAACTTGAAAATTTTCAAAATATTTTGCTTTTTCTATTGACCTTAAGCAGAAAAAATCTACTTCATGATGCACACTGACAGAACATGCATTGAATGAAAATGAGGAGGAGACCATTAAGTTTCTTTTGGTTTTGAATTATCAAATCAATGAATGATTATATGATTATCAGTATCGATCAAGCATACAAAATGATTTGTAAATAATATAAATTGCTATGATTCTGTTGCTTCACGATCATTTTACGCATTTCACCACTTATAGCCTTGATTTAACAAATAAATTTCATAGAAATTTGCTTGATGATTTGTAGAACTACTTGATAAATGGCACTGAAATAAATGATTAAGACTATGTAATCAAATATTAATGAACGCCCTTGGTATAGCTATGAAATGATTACTAACAATCTGTTTTTTCTTTCTTTCTTGTTAACCTGGTTGCCCTGGCCTGTAGGCTTCGAGTTGCAAGTGCTAACCAGTCACAACTGCGTCACCCGACTAACAAGAAGCAGGACCAGCGGTAGTGGTACGTCGTCTAACCAAAAAAAAAACATCACTAACAACTCACCACGCACTGTATACTAAGGAAAAAAAACTATGTTACACCATCCATTTATTTGGTATTTTCTCTTTATTTATATGTCAAAACAAACTTGTTTTTTGGGTGCAGCAATCTCAATTTATTTTAAATAGTCATTAATATTTTCAAAAATTTCATATAATCAACTTGCTCCACCCAAAAAACAGTGTTGAATAATCTAATAGTTGCTCTAACAAAATAACAAAAAATTCAGTATGTAGTTGTTGATTTGATTTGCAGATCTATTAGTTGTTTTAAAAAAATTACTTTTCAGTTCCGGCAACTATTGGGTTTTGAATCAGATCCATATTTTTTAGTATATATTGCTTTGTTCACTCCATTGTACGATCTAATTCTTGCAGAAATGAGGCTAAATACTAGCTTAATAGTAAGTGATTGTCCCCAAATTTCTATAGTTAGAATGATCGATTTTTTTTCCAATGTTGTTTGTTAATATCAAATTTTACATAGCTTTATTTTATCAGGGAAAAATTTGATTCGTAGCAAAACTTCAAATGAAAAACAACAAAAGTGTGAGATTTATATTTATTGAGATATGAATATCTCGGTTTCATTTAGAGTAGTACTATTTTATATCAAGTTTTGAAGTTGAAATTTTGCTAAGAACTTTATGACAAGCTCCAAGTGAAATATGTTAAGTATATAAAGAATATTTTTAATTATTTGAAGGAAAATAAAGCTTTTTTTATTAATGTAGGTGGAAACATTCTATAGCAATTTTGACAATAAATCGATCATATTATTGATTGTAGTAAAAACTCTGCAATTCCAAGAAAAATTGAAAGAAAAAGATATTTTCAATGAACAACCATTTCAAAAAAATTTCGCTTTGAAAACATCTACAGAATTCGATTGATTAGCAAGGTGATTACAACAAATATTTTTTTGAGTTTTTCCGACATCTAAACTCCAATATTGCCAAAAACAACATATGAACAAATGAATCATTTTTTCAAATATCAGTCATTGACATTAATTGTTGCTAACTGCTGCTAAGAGTTATCTGATGGCTAAAAACGCATTAACCATTGGTTAAAGTTACTTTCAGTTTGTATTCATTTAAGATGTTTTTCATTTTTTATACAAAAAATTTATCACTAAATTTTCCGAAACTATATCAAAAATTTAACTTTGCATTCAAGAGTATAGGCTGTTCGAAAAGAATAATTTCCAGTGATATATTTGTGATTAAAACTTGAAATGCAATGTCTTTCAAAACTAGGATAAAATTCAAAATTTTTAAAAGTTACTTTTCTTCCACTAACATTAACATATCAAGGGTAAATCAACATTATCAACATTTTAGAAATTATCATTATCAACATTTTAGAAATTAGAAATTCAATTGTTTAATCGACCCATCAGACACTTGCCGGCTAGATGTATAAAAATTTTACGCAAAAGTTGTCCATCAAATTTATATTGGTGAAGATGAGGCTTAGCAAATATGACTGAAACATTTGCAACAAATTTATTTTTCTTATTTTAATTTTTAATGTGGCATATCTATCTCAAAGATATCTTCCTAATGCATTAAAATCAGATGATCATAAATTAAAATATTAAGATCATTGTATCCACTGCTGTGATAATATAAATAAAAATTCGCAACAAACTGAATTTCAGTTTTTAATGCTTCATGCCTTGTTTGATTTTACAATAATTAAAATTATTTGCATTTCAAACTTTGTACAATCGATTCATATGTATCTTGTTTTTTAAAAGGTTCATTTATCGTCATATCACCTGGAAATACTAGTTTTTTTTACGAAGGTTTAATACATCATTTATTCGAAACTAATTAGAAAATTGAAGCATTAATAATCAAGAATCCTAGTTCATAATGTATTTAACAAATAAAAATTTGTTCAACTTCGATTCTCATTAAATTGATTTAAAAATTAGAAAGCCTGTTCAAATCTATAAGATTATTTTCAGTTTGATCAATAAGAGACATATTTTTATTCTTTGTATAAATCCCTTAAATTAATTTTTGTTTTTTTTTTTCATTTTTATTATTGAATAAGAAATACCTTTCTGCATGAAATACTTTGCTACCTACTGACAACACTTTGTAAAAAATATCAAATAATGTTAAAATTAACAAAATATCACTTTGCTTGTGTAGATGTCCCCAAATTTTTTTTATATTTTTCTCCTTCACTAGATTTTGCTAATTTTAATTATTTATAAAATTTTTGCACATCCATTTCTCTTGGATTTGCAGAGTTTAAGTAATTGTTTAATTTCCTCAACTTGGTACGGCCAGTTCAGTATACAATTTATCGTTCATGCAACCATTTTAAAGAGTTATGAACGTACCAATAACGCAAAACATTAAAATTGCAGATATATTCATAACAGTACAAAAAGTATAATTTTCATGTGCCAATACGAACATTTTTTTCATTTTAAAAAAATACAAATTGTATATTTTTAATGCAGCAGTAAGTACTTTGCTATTTTATATCTGAACGGAAAGTGTTTTTAAATGTATTACGATGCGTTTTGTCCAATCCGATATTTTCTGCGCCACAAATTGAAAAAGTATTATTAAATTTTTAATCGATTGGAAATTTCGGATTCGGCAATTATTAAATTTTTTCTTCTTCTTATTCTTCCTTATAAGGTAGGTATACCTAATTTCTTTTTATATGAACAGAGTTACTTAAAAATTATTACAGAATATAATAATGTTGCTGATTGCTTACATATAGAATTTGTAAGATGTGTTGAGTTTTAAAAATGATATTATTTAGTTTCGTAATAAATTTTATGGAATAGTTTGTAGTTTATCTAGGTGATAAGACTGGAAGCCGACATCAAATCAACGATTTGTATTTTAATAATTATTTTGTAAGAAAAAAAATAATAGTTACAAACATTGAGGTTATGTTGATAAGAAATTTAGTAAATATTCACATTTTTTCTTCAGATTTATATAAACATAACTGTAACATATTTTATTAGATTCATATTCAACAGCTTCAAGAATTAAAATTAAAAATCAATTATGGTCTCAGGTCAGGTTTGGTGGAAACTTGAAAAAAAAAATCCTTTTGAGTCAAAATTGAGCTAAAACATCTGAAAGAAAAAAATATGTTTGGCCAGGAACATTTTGGTTCTACAGCATGGTTTCGAATTTTTGTTATTTTTGATTTATTTTTGAGGAATTGAAAGAACTTGCTTGATGCAATTTTTTCTATAAACTCACCATTTTTCAAACTTGACTATTGCCTATTTGCAAATATGATTTTATTGACATTATAGCCATAAAACACATGCATATCTTGAAATTAATATTTATTAGGTTTTTCAGGAAAACTTCAACAATTACACGTGAAGATGAGATGATTATTTTTGAAATAAAATTTTAAAAATTTCACGAAACTATGAGAAATTTATTTAATTCAATATTTCCAAAATTGTATGATTAGTAAAACCAGCAAAATTTTTAACCAAATTTGTTAAATTTTTTGGCTTTTTTACATAATTATACCTAATTTTCCATTCTAACTCTATTCCAGCTGCCCAACGATGGATATCACCTAAAATATGTTGCAGTTTTGTTTAAATAAATCAAATTAGTAAACAGAAATGTTGAATGAATATCTTCGCAGAAAAAAATAGGTTTGATGAAGCAATTTCAAATAGATCTGGTGCTTGAATCTCAAAATTTTTTACTCTCGAAATTTTTAATCTTAAAATTCTCCGTCCAATTGATTTTTAATCAGCACTATAATAAATCAAATTGTGCAATATATATTTTGTTGAAGAAAGTGCAATTTTATGTCCTGTTGCCTCCTCTAGTTTTATATTGAAAAAAAAAAACTGTACTTTATTCTCTAAATAAAAAAAAGAAACTGATTTATATGTACTTAGTTGTAATTTTTTATTTCAAAAATTCGAACAAAACTAACGAGTGTCGCTTTAGAAACCTCTCGTTTTTTTTTATATTGCGATTTTTAAATGTGTTGTGTGTTCTTCTCACAATTAATCTTATATTTAGTTTTTTTTTAAATAATAATAAATGAAAAATTATTAAAGGTAGCTGTTATACACAAAGTAAAAGTAACTTAGATTTTAGTGTAATATTTTTTGTGTCATATTAATTATATCCATGTTAAAATATTTAATTATATTTGTTGTATTAATATTAAAAACACTAAAGATATTTATTTACCAATGTATGCCATTCTGGTTTTGATTTTATTTTGAATTTAGTTACGTGAGATGGTATAGGTTTTAATTAATTATGAGAATAAAATCTAACAAAATTAAATGTCGTTCTTTTTTTTGTAATTTTAACCCTTCTTCAAGCTATTTCTTAATTCATTAATATTTAACAACGAATTAATTAATTTGAGCATCTTTTGGTGTAGGCTAACTGTAATCGATCCTTCAGAGAACAGCATAAAAACTTAATTGTTTATTTATGTTTAGTTTTTCAACTAATTTCGTCATTGATCTTGGGAGGTGACATTTTGCGATTTACCTTGAAAATACGATCAGAAAATAATAAATTAGTTGGTAATTTGAAATTAATAAGTGGTAATTTAGGATCTGGCAATACCAGATCTTATTTTATTGGTCAGTATAACTTATACCACAATTATGAGAGAAGTGCGCAAATTTGTTGTTACTACATAAGAAAAACTGATCCTCGCAAAATCCAGTTTTACTCGCACAAACTGTGTACATGTGAAAATATCAATTTAGGGTTTTCTAGTTCAATATGAAGAATCTTCATTTATTGCCAATAATTACAGTTGGATTGACAATAAGTTGTTTTATTGTTTCGTAAGTACCAATTTTTTTATCATAAAATAAGAAAAAAACACAGCAAAAAATCGTTGTGTATGCTGACCTATCCAATTAGTATGCAACATGTATAAAAACTAAATGAATTCAAGTTGAACTGGGATGATTGCAAATCAAAAAATAAAAAATTAGTTGAATTAGCATACTGAACGCTTTGGGATTTTATTTTTCTTGTCCTGAGTTTATTCCATGTTTTCTTTTTGTACCTGCAATTCTCAGTACCTTTCTTCCTTGCAATAGTAAATATTTACCTTTAATCAACATGGAGAGGTTTGTTTTTAGGTGCGTGTTATACAACAAATATACAGTGTATCCCTGAATAACTAGTCCCTTTACAATAGAAAGTTAGTGTGAAAATATGATTATTCACCAAATAAATGCATGGCCTACAATGCTTTCCTAAAAACTTAATCACTTCCAAATTTCAATAGTTTTTAGACAGTTTTTTTAGTAACTCTTGAACAGCTAAATGGAATTTAATAATTTTCGACAAGTGATCATTATTATATTAGATGCACATTTTGTGGAAATCTCAGTAAATTTGTTGTTGAGGAAGGTTGTATTTTTACATAGCATTGAGGTTAAACCTTCTGGAACGTTTATTCACAAATTTGTTTTTCCCAGAAATTAAATTTAATATAGAAAATTCGGCTCAGGTAAAGATTAGCATACCATGAATTTACCAAAAATTCTAATGAGAATAGTAAGTTCAGGTTATTTGAGAATATTCTCAGCAAAAATTTTCGCGGATTTTACGAAAATAAAGCTACAATAATAATTAAAGTGTTACTTATTCATCGGTATATGGAATGGACGGTTAATGTCAAAATTTGCCCCTGAAGTTATGCAATTTAACGGTTCACGATCAGGTT
>JAUIMX010001080.1:0-10245 GCA_033557805.1 Phaenonotum sp. SLE1380
AACATTCGACAGCATGGACGCAGGCTATTCCAAAATTTAAATCCCGAAATCCATCGGTCATCGAAGCTGATCCTTTATCGCATCCAACTTCAATATAACAACGACAATTGCCCGCCTCAAAATACTTCAATAACTGAGTCGAAATAACAAATATTTCACGGCGAAACAATTTCGTAATTTTGGACACTACATCCAACTACCGGAAGCTTTCTGTCAATCTCTCCATCTCCCACCAATCCTAGGGAATTTCACCATCAAACGTCAAGCAAACTAAATGCTGCCAACTCTCCGGTATAAAATTAAGCATTTCACATACGGATAGTTGGTTGCCTAAACGGAACGCTACAACTCCTGAACTTTTGACAGAATCTGAAAAGGTGTTGGATATATTACTCAACTTCAGATTATTTGTATTTAGTAAAGACGCACACAAGTATTAAGGGTTAAAAATAATGGATGTTGTTTTGTGAACTCGTACAGACGCTCAGGGTCATAATTAGTTATAGGATGTTCAATCGAAATCATTAACACAGAAAAAATGTTGAATTTGAGCATCATCTGTATACTGATGATATTTGCAGTTCTCAATATATTTAGACATACCAAAAGTGTATATGGGAAACAGAAGTGGTCCAAGAGTTGAACCTTGAGGAACTTCTTAAAACCAGTTCAAAAGCAGAAGGAATGCCTTCAGAAGATTTAACGCACTGAGTCCGATTGTGAATATAGTTTTTGAATATACTGAGAGCACATTAGGAGAGACCACCGTGCCTCAAGATTGAAAACATCAATCCATGATTGACCAAGTCAAAAGCTTTTCAAAAGTCCAAACATATCAAGACCATGCAAAGGTTTGCTCTGCTAGCTGTGCCAATGTTATCAAGAATGTGAGGCACAACAGTTAGGAGAATCTCATCATGGTGCACTGTATCGGATGCTTTCTCAGTCCGGTGCTCCCAAAATATCATTTGTGACATCCAGTGGGACCATAGCGCACTCATACCCAGACTGTAACCCAGATTTTCTGAAAGGTATGATGTTGTAAGCTTCAAGATTCTCACACAATTTTTCAAAATAACTTTCGAAACAGTCAGTAAAATTCTGATCAGTCGCAGATCGCTCAAGCCACTAATTGTATGGACTTTTGGAATGGAGATAACCAAAGCCTTCTGCTAGAGTTCACTTGATGATTCACTATGAAATTCTTATCGATTTGACAATGGAAAAGTTTACTGCCGTTTTTTAACTACGATAACATTCCATTCGTGAGTTCCCGAATCCAAATACGAGCTCCGTTTTTCCTCGTCATCCACTGTTTTTGTGGGATGCTATCCTCTTCCATTTCCATCGTCTTCTGTTATTGTCTGCAGCATTGCAGCACATACTATCCTGGTTGATTTTTACATAAAATGAAATTTTTTATCTGTCAGCCCCCGTGGTTTAGAGGCTATGGTGAAGGAATGACAAAGCGGAGTATCTGGGTTCGATTGCCGGATGTGAGATAGGGTGCTGTGAATGTCTAACCGATGACATGAGATCTATTACCGAGGCAAAAGAAATGAAATTTTTATCCAAATAGGATCTCCTCTTTCGTTCATCACGTCTCGTTCTCAGGTGAACCTTTTCCAAACCATGATCAGAAAATATTGAAAAGTGAGAGAAAATGTAATTTGAAGGGTTATACCTCGTAGAAGATATGGGATGAGAAAAAACTGGAACCATATCAGGATTTAGTAGGTCGTTTTTAATGAGAATCTACAGAAATAGCAGCAAATCAATCTTCATCTAGATGGTTCCAATGAAGTAATGAAAGATGATGAGATATGTGGGGATTACTTCCCCTAGAAACAGTGGAGCATGTTGGAAAATGGAAGATATATTCGAATTCAGGAGGTCAATTCACATAAGAATCAGCAGAAATGATATTAGTAAAAATATTTATTTTGACCTGTGATATTTCAGAATTAGTTAGTTAATTTCATCGGTTTCGATCGTGATAGAGTTGTTGACAATTTGTGAATAAATAAACAAATAAATATAATTTCAATTTTTGTATTCTCTATTTTTATTCTTTGATCAAAAGGATAATCGATTCCGACTACATATCTTGAGTCATCATCAGGTCCCTACGTAAAGATAACAAACGATTGATAATTATTAAATACATTGTTCATATGTTCATTATGTGGTCTAATAATGATGATATTAATTCCTTAAAACTACAGGTGGGTAAATATATAAACATTGTAATTATTAATTAGCAATCATTTGTTTTTTTTTCGTGAGGACCTGATGATGCCTTAGATATGTAGTCGAAATCGATTTTCCTTTTGATTTAAAGAATAGAGATAGAGAGTGTAAAAATTGAAATTTTATTTATTTATTTACAAAGTATTAGTTGAGTTTCTATCAATCACATTGTTAACCGTATAAAAAACTTGAAAAATAGGATATATCAATAATAGATGCGGTCGCGGAAAGCAAAGGGATATAAAAGCTTCATGTATTTTCAGAAGCCATCTTTTGATATTACTTTAAATTATTTAGTCAGTTCACTTGATATGGTATTAGTACCCAACTTCATTTCTCTGAATGGAAATTTCAGTATTTCAGTGAGAATTTTAATTTCCTGTGGATTTTCAATTAGAAATTATCTATAAACTTAGTCGTCCAGAATAGGTCGTTTTCGAGATATTCCGTAGTTTTAGAAAATTTCATTTTTCGGGCATCTCATGATTTGTTAACATTCTTCAATTCAAATTTTCCCAGAAAAAAAATGAAGTAGGATCTATAGTGTCGAATGTGATTAGTCCGACGTAGTGATTTCTCAAAATAATGTCTTGCCGTGCAGTTAAAAGTGCGTTAACTTCATAGTTTTAAACGGAACACGTTGTAGATCAATATGTCATTTCACTAAGTGTTTTTATTACTAAGGATATTTGACAAACCATGAATGTCAAATAAAACGCAATACCTTCTTGATATAACTTTTATTTTCGATCAGCGGGCTACGGGTTTCGCCGGATTTAACAACATCTTTATTCATATTGTTAAATCTGGCGAAACCGGTAGCACACTGATCGAAAATAAAAATTATATCAAGGAGGTTTTGCGTTTTATTTGACTTTCAAACTTGGGATCTTGATCCTTAAAAATCAGACTAACTAATTTGTTAAAGTGATCAGTTCCATATATTACAAAGATGTAAGTTGTATATATTGATCAATATTTCATCCTACCAGACTCATCAGTGCAACGGCTCATTGATTAGATAATCAGGTGATGGGTGATTCCTTTAATTTGCAACTTCTTAGGTGTTTTCTGTTTTCATTTTTACAAGTTGTAACAGGTTTTGTGGAAACAACGACTTCAAAATAGTAGACCAATGAAAATAGTGCGCAAAATAGTAGGTTGAGTGTTTCAAATAACGTAGATATTCATACCAATATATCAAAATGTGGAAATAATTAGTTACACAATTTTCACAACGAATTTTCGAGTATTCAGTAGACCAGAGACATGTCGAAAAAATTTGTTGTTAAAAAACCGAAAAACTAATACTCCAGTCATAGTCACTTTGGGTCAGAAAAAAAACCAACCTCGGAATCAAATGGAATAAGCTGAAGATTTGTAGAAGCCTCTCAAAAATTGCATATGGTCATGTGTGAGCGTCCTTGGATATGCAAGGTCAAAGGTCACGAAAATTGGGTTTTTGTGAAATACTCATTCTTCAATCTCAAATCACATTTCCTTTTATTGTAAAAGATGTAGAGTATAACATAATATACGGATTATAATACAAATAATTTCTCCTAAACTCAACCGTTTTTAAGATAGAGCGCGATAAGTTTGGGCTGCTCAGTCATGTATGCCATAGCGCAAGGTCAATCGCAACGATTATGTGAATGGAACATGCGTTTTCGATAGTACGATATACCGGGTGATCCGAAAATATGGTCAAATATTTCTTGGGGTGATTCCTCGTCTTAAAATAACATAAGTTATTTCTATGAATATATGTCCTCAAATGCTTCGCTTTGGAGGTACGGACCTCAAAAGAGGCGATCCTCAAATCATTAATTATTACATAGATCCTAAACAATTGGAGGTATTTGAATCAAATTTGGTGAATTTATTTCCATTGATGTTGTACATCTTGTGAGCTGGGAATATTTCATTAAACTCATCCAGTGGCGTAGAAACAGGGTAGCGTCACCATTCTAACGTTCATATTTTTTTCCAGTACCAATTATTCCAATTTATTTTTCAATAGATACGTTATAAGTCGAAAACGGTGCATTTTACGCAATTCTAACAAGAGAGACTTTTTTATAGTGAATGAACCAGAAAATGTATTTATTAAAAATAAATTTTAATAATTGATACTGGAAAAAAATATGAACGTTAGAATGGTGGCCATACCCTGTTTCTACGCCACTGGATGAGTTCAATGAAATATTCCCAGCTCACAAGATGTAGAACATCAATAGAAATAAATACACCAAATTTGATTTGAATACCTCCAATTGTTTAGCATCTATGTAATAATTAATGATTTGAGGGTCGCCCCCTTTTGAGGGCCATACCTCCAAAACGAAGCATTTGAGGGCATATGTTCATGGAGATAATTTATGTTATTTCAAGACGAGGAATCACCCCTAGAAATATTTGACCACAATTTTAGATCACCTGGTATAGAGGTAGGGCATGGCATACACGGCTGAGCGCGCTGAACTCATCTTAAAATCGGTCAAGTTAAGAAGAAATTAATAAAGACATAATTTATAGCAAACTTCATACACTACGATTTTCATAAGAAGGAAGAAAGATTTTTGACCTTGAATATCTAAGGACGCTCACACTTGACCATTTGAGATTTTTGAGTCAACATTTAGAAAGCCAAACTGAAGGTTTAAACCAATTTTCAGTTTATTCCGTTTCATACCGAGGTGGAAGCCTAAAGTTACTAGGCTGTAAGTAATGCTTTGAAATGAAACATTTCAATAATTATAGAATATCTCGGAAATGGTTCACCAGTAATGTTTGTACATTTTTATCAAAATTCGACAGGTAATTGAACTTTCCAACAAAATATAGGATTTTTATATGAAAAATTGAATTCAATACTAGTCCTGTATTATAATTTGTATAGTTCAGAATAATTTTTAAAAAATTCCTGTATTTTCCAGAAGATTACATCTCACTAATGTTTTGGTACCGTATTCTTTATTTCCTAATTTTTCGTGTAGCCTCTGAGACTTTACGTCGCAGTATGCGTCATCATAATGCGACCTCACTGGTTATGGTCACTTGAATTGAGAAATTAGCAATTAAATTCAGCTTTTACGGTAATTTAAATGTTGTATCCACCTGTTGAACTATTTTTTGCATGATTATGGGAATGAGGTGCTCAAAAACTCAGTTTATTAAACTGCAGGAACGTACTTAAACTGTTCAGGATTAAGTCGCCTACCTAAAAAAAAACCTTGAAAAATTTGTCTCTTCAAGAAACTTAAACATATCAAGGAATTATACCTGATTGCAACTAATACATATCATTGTTGTTCCCTGCAAAGAACCCGAGTATAGTCGTTGTGTAATAAGTGTATATAATATAGAAAATATATTTATATAAATAGCAGTATTAGGATTTATAATTTGATCATCCGTTTTCCGGATCTGACCGAGCTTTACGTTGACAAATAGTTGAAGATGGCTGCAGGATTACAGTGTAGAAGCTTGCAGAATTTTGTTAACGGTATGCATTTGTTTTTATCACAATCGACACTTTGATCCTGGCAGCGTTATAAAATCTATACCCGCATAGGAGACTGTAAAAACTTTAGTACGTATCAAATCAATGAACCTCATCTAGATAGCTAAGATTCTCTGCAAGCGAATCGCATAACAAACATTGTTTATTTATGCATTTTGAGCAATTTAGTCGGAACTGCACCGCCGGAATGAAACTTTTAATAATTCAAAAACGTTCCCGCCCACTGGAATACAAAAATCAATAACGTTTACCTGCTAGTTGAAGCACAGTTTAGTTAGAAGGATAGAGATATGAAAGAATTGTGATGAATATAAATAATGTTTAAGTCTGTTAAGTATCCTATTTGGACTTTGGAGGCGAAAATCGAAAGTGCGCTTTGTCTAGTTAGGGTTTAGTTTAATTTTGTTGTTTTAGATTGATTGTATATCGCACATGGTTGCTACGTGATTACCTAAATATCTAAAGGAATGTCTTCTAGATTTTTTTGTTGTTATTTATGATGTTAAAATGTTAATGGTTGTTAAAATTGTGGGATAAATTTCTTCAAGTATTCAAAGGAAGAAAGGTTCGCGAAATGTGTCTTCCTTAACGTCTATTTTTGGGTTGATATTGATTACATTGCTTTTTATTCATTTTTTGCTGAATTGAAGGTGTAATTTTGCAATCCATTTTCGCACATATGTTTTTGTTTGTAATAAATCAGTAGTAAGTTTGCAAACTGTATATTCCGACCACGTTATATTCAGAAGTAATAATATAAAAAATTATAACAACAAAAAAGATTAAAAATAATCAAGATCAAGCTACTTGAACATAATTTTTGCATAATTGCAGAAATTATATCAAAACATCACATGTTCTCTATTTTCGATGTTGAATTGAAAAAAAAAATAACTTACTGATAGAGCGGAAAAAGAAAAGAAGAAAAGGACAGAAAGATGAATAACTAGTTAAATATTTCTTCCAACTTTTGAAGAAATTTCTTGAAATTGTGAAATTAAATATCAAATATAATTGATTTTCTAAGTAATCTGTATTTTTACCCTATTTTTTGCTCAATATGATCAAACTTTATTAAAGAAAAAGTAGAAAAATAAACCAGACTACTTGTTGGAATAATGAAGTTATGGTCCACTTCCGGTAGAACTGGAAGCGAATTCTTATGTTTCCTTGCACCAAAATATCTATAATTTGAAGAGAATACATTCACAAAATTTTCTCTTATTATTTTAATAAATTAAAGTAATAAATGGCGGGAGCAGATTCTGGAAATCACTACTACCATTCAAATCTATTTCCAACCAAACTTGATTGTCTTAGATCGAGCTACATTTATTGATAGGTACCAAAAAACACCCAAAATCCAACTAAATCAGGGTAGTACATTCTTGGTTTGATTTGATCTGGGATATTTCTAATTTGACCCGTAGTAGGATTTGACCGGTGTAGTTGAATAATATAATTTGATATGGTTTACTCAATAATGAATTTTAATAATAATACTGCTCCTTACTGGTGTGAAAAGAATTTTCAAAGTTGCATCTTGCACCTTTCTTTGAAATTGAACGCTCTCCGTCTAATTAATGTTATATGGAAACGTTCAAATGGTGAAAGTCATTATCCGATGTCATGGATTGCAGTTGTGACCCTGAAGAATGAACAAGGTCAGGCATGTTAGTTTTCGTTCCAATTCGGAGAAAGGTGCACTATTCCTTCCAATTTATGTAATCAGTTCTAGTTTAATATGCAAATTATTTTGAATATTTCAAATGCATCCGACCTTAAAAGTAGCTTGAAACAAATAAATAATGAACACAGTAACATCTGAATACTTATAGAAATTTTTCCAACTCGCAAGCGCTCTATATGTCTTGACGCTTATAAAAAAATCTTGTTGATGACTTTGTTATATTTTTGCCGCACAAATTTAAGCATCTTGTTGTTATTTTGATCTCACTCTGTCGTTGTAAATGTATAAAATATATAAATATGAAAGTCATATTAGAGTTTAAGTTTGTAACATATAAATTTGAAAAAAAACACTGTTGTTGTATAGGTTATAATATATGTATTTATCTTTGTATAAATATCTATGAGATAAGTAAATATAGACTGTTGAAATTTGATTATACATATCATTTTATTGAATAGCCTTGCTGTATACCGGATGTTCGGTGTAATTCTAATGGAGATACAATATTTAGAGTTATAGAGTCTTGAATTATTGTAAAAAAAACAATAAAAAGAATGCAAAATTGTATTTTTGTTTGCTTATCATTATTAAAACTATTTTCCCCATATCAATACTTATTACTAATAATAATAACGGTGGCATTCAATGAAAAGTTTGTTGCGATCTTCTCATATAAATTCAGCAAGTCCTTATGAAGATCATTCACAATACAATTAAAAATAAATAAATGAAATGAAATTAAAATGACTAGACCCTGACTAGTAAAAATCATTAAAGAAACTCTAAAAGAAAATAATTATCCCTGAAAAATCGCATTAAAAATGTTAAGGTAAAGAGTACATAAATTATACAACAGAAATTAGTTGGAATACCAGCAATAACATTGACAACAACATAAAATTCATATCCATTCCCCATATCCAAAATTTCTCTGAAAGCACATCAAATATTTCCAAACCATATAGTATTAGAGAGTTTTGAGCACGCATCAAACGTTATATGGTTTACACTAATAGTCACGTGACAGTAAACCAAAACCCCTTAGAAATTGCGATAAATGGTTAAAATTTCCAGCAGTGTTACAAACCATTCATATTACGTTTAACATAGGAAAATGGTAGTGCTAAAACTCTTTTTTAAGCGATACGATATTGGACCTTTTCGTATTGTAGTCATGTGACTCTATCGTATAACGTATCGGATACCGTATATCGTAGTGATAGTGCTAAAACTCTCTATTGATGTCACATACCAAAACGTTAACAATTCAAATCAGTTTTATACACATATACATATAGAAACAAAGCAGTTAATTCCATAAGGGAAACTTCAGTAATAGCTATAATGACTATGCGTCCTTATGCCGTGAAAAATTGCATTTCGAACCGCGCTACGAAAACGACGGAAGGCCTTTTCGCCCTAATTGGGGCTCCGGGCATCCGCTGGCAGCGATATCAAGATGCATTGAGCCTAAAGGTCGAGACTAGGATCCCAGTAGCTTGGATGGCTCGATCTAACTAGCATCGAACCGCTGTACCCAAGCTGAAGTATAGTTCCCTGTAATGGGAATGTTGGGCGCTAAACGGCAAAATTATAACCAAACCAGTTAATTCCACGAGGAAAACTTTACAAATAGCTATAATGACTATGCGTTCTAATGTCTTGCTTGGGTTCGATGCTCGTTAGATTGAGCCACCATCTGTCAAATCCAAGCAACTGGGATCTCAGTCGCGACCTCCAGGCTTAATGCATCTTTATATTGCTGCCAACGAATACACGGCGCTGATAAGCCCCAATTAGGGCGAAAACGCCTTCCATCGTTTACGTGACGCGGTTCAAGATGCAATTTTTCACGGCATAAAGACGCATAGTCATATACAAATATACAGGGTTGGGCAAATGTTCGGACACTGCTCAATAACTTTTGAATGAAAAGTTATATTGAAATCGGGATTTCGACCTTGTCGTTGGTAAATTTTTTTCTATTGTGTAACAGTAATTTCCACCGAATATCATAATAGTAATAATAATATTATTGATGAAAAAATTTTTCTCAAATAGAACACCCTGTATTTTATTATATATTTGGACTCCTTATAAAATTATGAATCAAGATCACTTCCAGAAGTTTTTACTTAAAATGCATAGTTTCCGAAATATCGTCATATTTGTGAAAAATATTAATGTTGCAAACATTAGTTCATTTGTTTGTGTTTTGGTTATCTTGAATAGAAGAGCTACAATTTTTTGTAAAGTACTAAGGCCGAGTGTGTTCTTTTATTCTGAGTAGAAGAAATTTGGATTTCTTCTTCAATTACCAAAATACCACCTCCTAAACATAACACTTTTCAGAAGCAAATTTCATCATCATTTTACATAGAACACCCTGTATATTTTCACGGTATCTTATTCAATTTTGGGTGTATTTCGTTTTTCATCAAGAATAATCTGTAGCTATCTGCAATACTTGAGAAGATACTAAGCCATTTCCTCAAATTCGAGTTAAATCGTTCAACGCGGTATGTGACTTAGCTATGAACAAATGGAACAACCTGGATATACAGGGTGATTCACAAAACACTTTCGTTAGAAACTTTTTAGGTTCCCAATATTATTTTGAAACGAAATTTCGCTATTAGTGGTATTGCCATCTGTTCTTTCAAAATAAAATATTTTCACTTTTTTATCACATCCGGTCTAACCGGAAATGGTTGTCAACTTTGTTATTTTAAATGGAACACCCTATATATTATTGCATATTTTGATTCTACACTGA
>JAUIMX010001081.1:0-10243 GCA_033557805.1 Phaenonotum sp. SLE1380
TGTTAATAAAAATTTTCTATTTATTTCTGCAAATGAGATATTGCGAAAGAAAGACTGAACCTTTACAAACATAAAATTTCTAAACCTTTATTGAGCTTACAAAACAAATAAGTGTATTATCCACAGACAATAAATTCCAAGTTCATATTCTTTCTATCAAAAATGTAGATTCTTTCTTCATTTTTGGAAATCACTGGAAGTCTTAAGCTCGCCTCACAAAACGCTTGAATCATGTCATCGTTGCATTCATCGGACCTGCGATCGCTAACAGGCAGGAAAATGACGTCACAAGCAGGGTCGTTTGCAGGTAACGCAGCAGGTTCTTGATATAGGACGTGTTCTATTTTCCTACGCTCGGCTTCTAGCGATCATGGCTATTGACCAATGAGAGGGATTCATATCTCATCACGTGAGCTTTAGCTTGTCGATCCTACCGATAGTTGTATAAACAGAACGGCGTGTTGTGACAACGTGTTTGGTGATAGGAATTTCTAGTCCATACTAATAGGTAAATAAATAAAATTAAATTGATTACATGCGAGTGTTGACCGCTATCGACGCAAAATCATACGTTAGAAGCACTTAAATTTGAGCAAATTGTGATCATAGTTTACAAACAAGTAAAGGTTATGATTATTGTTTACATGTGTACGCAACAACCACTAAAATCAATCGCATGTTTATTTACAGCGCTTAAAAAATGGCAAAAAAGTGGACAGTAAAAGAAATTATTTCTTTAATTGATGCATACAGAGACGAGCCGTGTTTATATGCCACAACAAGCGTCAATTATCATAATAAACATTTAAGATCTGAGGCGTTGGATAGGGTGTGTGTCGAAGTGGGCAAATTAAGAGAAGGGGTCACCGCCAAGGAGTGCCAGGCAAAGTTCCACAGTTTAAGAACTCAGTACAATATTGAAAATGGAAAGGTGAAAAACTCACACAAGAGCGGAACCAGCACTGACGATGTAAGCACAATTTCTGTTACTAATCATTCTGTACTGTATTTGCTGGTGCATGAAACGCAGTCTAAAATTTAGGTAACTTTTCAAAATTTTAATTGGATCAAAGGAAATGGTACGATATCGATGATATTGCCAATACTCTTGGTTAAAGGCGCTTTATTATTTACCACCCGCAAATACGTTGAGCATTTTTGTAACGAACGTGTGGCAAGGGTAATATTTTTTAATTATTTTCAGATATACAAACCAGCTTTGTGGTATTACCAAAGATTGGCATTTTTGGAGAGTTTCCTTAAGCCCAGGAAGAGCATATCATCGATAGATGTCGCTCTCAATTCGCTGGTATTTTTGCACATAGCGATACATGTGACAATTTGTCAACGAGATTTTTGTTTCAGGAATTTCTAATGGAACCAGTCAGTCCGCAGCCTGGACCAAGTTGTCAGCCTGGACCAAGTTGTATGAGTGTGAGTGTTTACGATACTCAAGACAGTTTGTCAAAGAGTGTGCATGAGGGTGATGTGGTGTGTGCGAGTGAGCCTGTTCTTGAGTTTGTGAGTATGCCTGTTGATGAGGTTGCGAGTGTGCCTGTTAGTGAAGTTGTGAGTGTGTCAGTTAGGGAGATCGCAAATTTGTCTGCGAGTGAAAGAGTTGTTGGAATGAATGAAAATAAGACGCCACAGGCAACTCCATCCTGTAAACAAAAAAAAAGAAAAAGGATAATGTAGATGAATACGCAAACGCGTTGAAGGAGATTGCGGAATCAATGAGGACTACCATAAAAATTGATAACTTGAACAAAGAAGAGTCAAGTCGTGACCAGGAGGGAACGTTCGGGGAATTCATCGCTCACTCATTACGAAAAATGAAAAATAAAAAATTAAAATTAGACTTGATGAAGTCTCTTAGCGACACAATGTTTGAATACTGTCAGGCAGATGAAAATCTGTAATTTATTTTTGTGTTCACTATGTTTTTGTGTTTACTATTAGTATAAAATACCTTTTTTTGTCTCGTTTCCTGTTTTTTTTTCACTATGCATTGATAGTACAATTATTTTTTTCATTATTACTGTGAGCTCTAAAACCCATTGTTGAATTTTATATGTACAAATAAAAAGAAAATGTTCAATGAAAATTGTCTCCTTTAAAAAAAGCTTTACATTATACCAACAATTTCTGTATACTTCTAATGATCTAATGATCGCACGCCAGAAAATCTACCGGCTCTTCACCGCTCCAGTCAAAGTGCGACTTGCCGACTGATGGATGAGTAGGCCGTGGACAGCCCGGCCATAAGCCTATCGCCACCTTCACTAGAAGAGTCGGAGATCCTTGCGGACGCAAGCAGAAAACAAGGTCTCTGCTTCGACGCTTGCGTGGGCACGCCGCCTCCGCCCAGCACCCGCACGGTGAGGACAAGCCCCGTCCGACCAGCGGAGAGCACTGGCCACGCCGCGCACGTCCAGGCTCCCTACCGCCTGCCGCCGCACCCTGGCCGCTGTTGAAAGTGCGGAGAACTGGGCCACCGCCGGGGTCGCTGCCACCGACCGGCCTTACTGTTTTGCTCCCGGTGTGGGAAGACCGGCACCCTCACCCGGGAGTGCTGTGGCATCCCGCCTACACGACCGGCGTCTGTTTAGTTTTCTATTCCGGTAGTTTTTTTAGGTTGATTTTTCTGGGTTGTATCGATTCATTATTTTTGAGCTAAGTTGTGATTTATTGTTAATAAGTTATGTTCTTTTCGATACAATTTTTACTATAAGTTGTGATTTATTGTTAATCAGTTATGGTTTGATTTATTGTCCCCTCAACTAGCGGGTGTGTTGAAAAAAACACAGTGACGTATGAAGTCCCCTCAACTAGCGGCTGTATTCAAAGAAACGCAGCGACGTATCAAGTCACCTCAACTAGAGGGTGTATGCAAAAAAATGCAACGACATATAAAGCCCCTTCAACTAGCGGGTGTGTGCAAATAAACGCACCACATAATCTCATCAAAAAAGTAAAGCTCTCTGAAATTGTCACGAATGAGAAACTTGTATAAAAAAATTGTATAAATACTGGTGCAAACGCGTTTTTATTAAAAGATTTTTGATAAATCATCGATTTTGAACTCTAAAACTCGTTTGCTGTGAATCGAAGATTCCTAGTTAGAACGTTGTTCGCTTTAGGAGTGTTTATTCAAGTCTTTTGTCCTTTTATAAAGTTTCAAGTCTTGCTTAAAATCCCTGTTCTTTTGAGAACATATTTGTGTTGTGAAAAACTTTTCGCATATAAGATGTCGAAAATGTACGCAGAGGCTCGGGAGGGATTACCACTAATTTTTGGCTTGTGCTGGATGAAGTAAATTTTTCTACCTTGGATGTCCCTGCCGACCTTTGGGTGCCTGGAGGACCAACTTGCATCTCACTGGAGATAAGTAGTGCTTTTTGTAGATAATTGTAAGCCGACCAAGGCATATTTGATCTTGTAAAACTACTAATCTATGAATTGTTCAATTGTTGCATACACCAAATTCACATATTTTCAATATTTGTATTAATACTTATTATTTTCAATATACTGTCAATATTTTTAAAACGTTCTGTTCTTTCTTGTCCGTTACCTGCCACAGTTTGAAGGCGCCAAGACTATTTCAAAGGAAATCAAGGGTATAAGCCACCCACGGCCTAGCCGCCATATATTGAGCTACGGGCAGATAGCAGCCGCAAAAGAAACTGTTACAAAAGTGGCGCCCAACGATTGGGGCCGTGAAAAATATTACCTGCAACAGTCTTTAATAAATATTTGAACTGTGGGGGTCAGACAAGAAGGCAGAGCTCAACATATTTTGACCTCGTGCAAATCTGGGCGACTTATACGAAACCTTTAAATCTGATTTTGATACTTTCGTTTTGTTTTCTCTTTGGCAATATGTCGTCGATTGTCCCAAGTTATTTATTGGTGGACGAACTCGAGTATGAGTTGGTAATCAAGGGACACGTTATAGAAGGTGATGCCTCTCTGAAAAGACCCCTTTTGCGAAATTTCCTTTGTGAGGAAAGTGAGGGTAGTTTTTGGCCTTGTAATCGAGTTGCTTTGAATCCGGAAGCGGAACTAGCCATTTGTCAGCGGGAACTGGAATCCATCGCGACACGAATAGATCAGTTAAGTGCGGATAATGTAATGGGAGTTGCGAACAGGAGAAGAAATTTTAAGAAACTATTAAACCGCTTAGTCCATATTAGATTGAGGTTAGCTCGAGTGGAAGATACTCCAAATTGTATGACGGATGCGTCCATTCAGGCTCGTTTACGGTCACGCTTACTTTCAGATATTATCCAGCGTCATATAAATGAGTTACCTCCGGTAGACTTGCTTTCTCCAACTGGTGAGGAGGAAAAGGAGAGTAGTGATACTGACGAAATTCCTCAAGCGTCAGATGTGTTGACTACTACTAGGAGACCAAGCTGGACCCCATTCAGGAACTCAAATACTTGCCCATCTACCCATAGAGTTTCTTTTCCCAATCTTAATACTTCTAGTCCAAATGCCAATAACACAAGGATTAATGGGATATCAAACGCGCAGACTGTTTCTATTCATAAGTGGGCAATTAGTTTTGATGGTTCCGCTAACGTTAACTCATTCTTGGAGAGGGTGTAGGAGATGGCCGCTGCCAGAAATGTAAGCAATGCACAATTGTATATGTCGGCCAGCGATTTATTTACTGGAGATGCTCTCTTGTGGTTCCGTTCAGCCAGAGGGTCAATTAAAAATTGGGATGAGCTCGTTAGTGCTCTACGTGGAGACTTCTTGCCTGCGGACTACGACTTTTCATTGTGGGATGAAATCCGAAAAAGAACTCAAGGCCCAGACGAGAGGGTTATAATTTACATATCGGTTATGGAGAGTTATTTTAGAAGGTTACAAGTAGTACCACCAGCTTCCGAGCAGATTACTTGGATTTCTCGTAACCTTTTGCCTTATTTCCAGGAGAAGCTTTCCTTGACAAGTGTTGGGGATTTGGATCATCTAAAATATTTATGCAGGCAAATCAAAAATACGAAAAGTCGAACTGCTCAATTCCAAAGCCCGCCCACCTTAAGCCAGCATACCTTGGAACCGGACCTGGTTTATAATAGAAAAACTCGTTTTGTTCGAAGTTCTGTAAATGAGGTGACGCAAAGTGGTCCACAAACTCAAACTACGGGACCAAAATCTGCAACAGCTTGTTTCCGTTGTGGTTCTCGGGACCACTTGGTTTCTGGATTTCCAAATCCTCGCCCTCCAGTTTCATGCTTTCGATCTGGTCGTCAGGGCGTTATTACTCCAAGGTGCCCCAATTGCTCAAAAAACTCCACAACGGGGCCCGTCGCTTAATGTGTTCTCAGTACGGTGCCCCTCATGCTGCTTGTCGTGATTATGAAGAGTTGAAGGTTTGATTACGTAGGGTTCGATCGTTTCGTGTTGGAAAGGAGGTTGGTTTGAACACCTGCGCGACTAAGCCTACCGACAATAGACCTTATTTTACAGTTTCAATTGTAGGTGTACGTACTGTCGCTCTTTTGGATTCCGGGGCGAATGTATCCATCGTTGGGGGGGGTCCGGATTGACTTTGTTGAGGGATTTAAATGTATCGAATCAATCAAACCGTAAAATATCTACTGCGGATGGCAGATTGCAGGTTTCGCTGGGGTCAGTTTCCCTTCCCGTGACTGTTGACGGGATTACACGCTTAATAAATTTCACTGTTGTGCCTTCTTTTAAGCATTCCTTTATTTTAGGGTCTGACGCTTGCAATGTGTTCCGACTTAAACTGCATTTTAATCCCCTGGGTGCTGAATATTCAGTGTCTACTGTCAACGCTATTCAAGATGCGTCCACCATATCTTCTAGCCAACGTCAGTCAGATGTCATTTCTCTGTTTAACGAACTACAATCTGAAAAGCTGGGTTGTACACCCCTTCTGAAGCACGACATCAATACTGGAGAGGCTGAACCCGTGAAACAGAGGCACTATCCTGTTTCACCGACTATCCGTGAAAGAATGCATAAGGAGTTGGACCGTATGTTGGCATTGGGAGTTGTTCGTCCTAGCTCGAGCCCATGGAGTTCACCTATATTACTTGTCAACAAACCGGATGGGAGTTACCGATTGTGTTTTGATGGCCGTAAGCTGAACAGTGTCACTGTCCCTGATGCGTACCCCCTGCCTTTCATGTCCGCCATTCTGGACAAGCTTCGTGATGCCCGTTTTCTTAGCTCGATAGATTTAAAAAGTGCCTTCTGGCAGGTCGAGCTCACGGAATCAGCTTAAGCAAAGTGTGCCTTCACCGTCCCTGGGCGAGGCTTGTTTGAATTCTGTCGAATGCCATTCGGATTGAGGAATGCTGCCCAGACACAGCAGCGTCTTATGGACCGTATTCTTGGTCCGGAGCTGGAACCGGAAGTTTTCGTCTATTTGGACGATATAATTATAACTACGTCTTCATTTTAAAGGCACTTGGAGGTTCTTCTGGAAGTACGGAAGCGTCTTAGGGATGTCGGATTGACCATTAACTCTGCTAAATGTCAGTTTTGCTTGCCCTCTTTAAAATATCTGGGGTACGTCGTAGACAAATATGGACTTCGTACTGACCCTGAGAAGGTTGAAGCCATCGTAAATTTTCCCCGACCATCCACAACGACATAAATCAAGAGATTCATGGGTCTGTGTGGTTGGTATAGACGTTTCATACAGGATTTTTCCTGTCTGTCTGCCCCTATTAGCAATTTAATCAAAGGAAACGCCAAACACCAGAAGATTAACTGGACCCCCGAAGCCGAGGCTAACTTTGTCAAATTAAAGGAACACTTGGTCACCGCCCCCGTACTTGCGAGTCCCGCTCATCTGCAGTCGGGTGTTCCTCAGGGCAGCATATTATCCCCGTTACTATATACAATTTACACGTCAGCTATACCATCATCGGTTAGAAATTGCAACGTTCATCTTTATGCGGACGATACCCAACTTTATTATTCGTTCCACCCATCCGATAGTCATATTGCTATGACTCTTATAAATAACGATCTCACAGCTGTTGCAGAATCTTCCAAGGATCATTCACTTTTTTTGAACGCTGGAAAGAGTACGGCATTACTTTTTGTTCCTGAAAGGTCCCGAAGTGGTCTTCCCAATTTCAAGATTTTATTAAATGATAGAGAACTGACGTTTGTTAACAGTGCTAGGAACCTGGGAGTTATTTTAGATAATCGACTTTCCTTCTCAGGCCATATCAACGCCTTATTGCAACGGTCATATTGCGCTTTAGAAACCATTTTCAACCAAAGAGCTGTATTTAATCTTCGAACTAAAAAACTGCTATGTGATTCGCTCGTTTTGTCGCGTTTCAACTTTTGCGATAGTGTGTATGGGCCTTTCCTTACGGTCAATATTTCCCAGAAAATTCAAAAATTACAAAATTCATGCTTGCGTCTGATCTTTGGTATTAGGAAATAGGATCGAATTTCACATAAACTTGCTGAAATCGATCGGCTAAATATAAGAAACAGAGGTAAACTGCATAGTTGTTGCTTATTCTAAGAAATTATTAAAAACCAATCTCCACCATATCTATACAACAAAATTACTTTTAGGACGGACGTACACAACTTGAACCTAAGACGCAGGGGGCTGCTCTCGATTCCATACCACACGACACAGATGTTTAAAAAATCTTTCTCTTACCAAATAACTGGAACTTATAATAATTTACCATCTGCTTTCAGAAACTTAAGTTCACATATCTTCAGGGAACAAATCTATAGGTATATTTCAGCTTCTGCTTCTCTTGCGGTGCGTGATATTCACCTCCATTGTGTTTTTTTTCTTCGCATTGAATGCGTGAGACACTGTTAATACAAATGGATGCTGTTCTCCGCGGGTTGGCACTGTACGTTCGAACCTATTGTAATCCTAGGTACATCTTTAGTTTTAGTTTGCGGGCCAAGTTTGAAAACCGCTTTCTCACATTCAGTGAGCAAAGCGAAACCTCGCCTTTTTCGAAGCTAGGCATATATGAGAATTGTTAGATCTTTTTCTATGTACTAAATTATGTTTCTTGGTATTTGAAATAAACTTTATTATTATTATTATTATTATTATATTGTGTACCAAGTCGACGATGTCCATATCGTCGATAATATCAGAGTACCGCGACGGATTTACAAAAGGTCAAATTATTTCGAAACTCTTTCAAACGATGCATTTGTCGGAGGATTTTGTCAACAGGAGACCGTATTAGTAGAATTGAATAAAATTGAACAATATTTGGAGTATCCACACGACAGGTAAATAGTGCGATCTTGCTTGCAATATTATATCGGTTTCATCGAAATATTTTTCGAAACAACTCTTGCTTATTACTTTGAGGGCTTTTGCAACGGAGAGGGGGGGGGCTTCATACAGGCAGATAAATCCACTGTCTACAGGATCATAAAAAAGTGTCCGAAGTTATATCAACACATTTCGGGCCAGTTCCAAGAACGTGGGTCAGAACACCTAACTCAGGAATATAAGCATAATTCCAAGTTACTGAAAAAATTACGTTGCTGGAAAACGAATAGCGTGACGTATACAGTGAGCGCCTAAAGTATGGAATAAAAATAATATCTCTCCAATTTTTGAGCCATATTTCAATTTTACAGTTTTTTCCAAAAAGATTGATTTTTTTGTTTCAACCCCCCCACCCCCTACAAACTACCCCTAAATATTTTTAAACATGAAGGGTAGGTTTGTTGTATATCATTTGAAATTACCTATTCAACGAAGTATTTATTTTCAAATTCCGACTGAGGGTTTTTGAGATATTCAATTTTTAATTTTATCATGATATCAGTGTTGAAAATGTGGAATAGACTTAATGACATGCTTATTTTTCATTTTTACCAAAAATCTTGAACAGGTCGATTTTTAATTTCAATTCTACATATATTTTTCGAGGAAATTATTTTTTTGTATCAAATACTCACCCCCTATAAACTACCCATATTTCTTTTTAATAGGAAAGGGTAGCTTTGTTGTATATCATATGGAAGACCATCAAAATACCAATTCAATGATGTAGTTATTTTTGTATTTTGATAATTAGTTTTTGAGATATTGAGTTTTTTCATTTTCAAAATATGGAGATTCAATTATTTATAATTTGAAAAATCAATATCTCCACAATTAATCATCAAAATACAAAAATAAATACGTCATTGAATTTGTATTTTGATTGCCTTTCATATGATATACAAAAAACCTACCCTTCCCATAAAAAAAAATTAGGGGTAGTTTATATGGGGTGAGTGGTTGTTACAAAAAAAATAATTTCCTCGTGAAAAATATGTAGAATTGAAATTCAAAATCGACCTGTTCGAGATTTTTTGGTGAAAATGAAAAATAAGCATGTTATTGAGTTTATTTCACATTTTCAACACTGAAATCATATTAAAATTAAAACTTGAATATCTCAAAAACCCTTAGTCGGAATTCGAAAGTAAATACTTCGTTGAATAGGTAATTTGAATACCTTTCAATAAAAATATTTAGGGGTGGTTTGTAGGGGGTGGGGGGTTGAAACAAAAAAATCGAACTTTTTGAAAAAAACTGTAAAATTAAAAATAAAAATCGACCTATTCGAGGATTTTGAACATGGCTTAAAAATTGGAGAGAAATTATTTTTATTTCATACTTTTGGCGCTCACTGTATATTTAGGCCAAAGCCAGGATATTCCTGAGTTAATTTCATCAAATCGGCATTTTCAGTTGCAAGAAAGCTAATACAGTCACGAAGGATATATTCCCGGGTCGAACTGAATCGTCGATTTCGGCGAGTTACTAATAGGGGAGAGTAACCGAAGATGGAACAGTCTCCCAAGTAGGGACATCTATAAATTTAAATAATCTAATATAAATCACGCCATCTATTTACATAATTCAAAAGTCCTCAATATATCGGTTGTTCTGGCGGGAAATCACACATCAGGCGCGATTGTTGTGGCATTTACAGCAGGCCGTTCATAATTATTCATTTTATTAAAATATGCACAGCAACTTGTTAATTATACAGGGTGTCCATTTTATCCGATAACGGAGAAGATCTCCTATACTGTTGAATTTAGGCAAAAATTACAAAGGGGAAAGTTTTCTTGAATTATAACCTCCATCTTTTGAAATTAGTTTCAACTATACGGGGTGTTCCGTTCATACCGCACCAGTACCTAACTCAATTTTTTCAAATAGAAACCCCTATATTTTATTGAAAAT
>JAUIMX010001082.1:0-10243 GCA_033557805.1 Phaenonotum sp. SLE1380
ATGTATCAATGAGTCAAGCAAATCATTTTTTAATCAATTCATATAACATTTCAAAGAAAAATTCAACTTGAACTATTATTTTCTTTTTGAATATCTTGTTGTAGGAGCGATGTTTTACCTTCATATTTCTAAAATGGTCGATTGACGTAACTAACTTTAGATTCAGCATATAAAAGCAAGATGCCGTTGATTAGTTGTAAAAATATGCTACGGGACGAAATTTAGCGACTGTACCTTAGATTGATTAAAGATTTATTTTTAGTCAAAGAAATTAAAAATAAGAACGGAGAATATATCTCCAGTACTTGTAGTAAATCAACTTGACGACTTATTTTCATTTAACTTGATATTACACCACATCGGACTCAAAATAAAATTATTTAGAAAAAATATTATTTCTCAGCGCCGCTGGTTGATGTTAAATTAATAATATTTGTGTAGCAGTTGTCACTCCTGTAGCTTTTTATTGATTTCGATAATTTGAAGATCAGTATCCTTATCCGCGGATCTTGATAGAAAAGATCCGGATTCGTATCCGCTGATCTGTATTTTATCAGATGCGGCACATCACTAGTAGTTACAAGATGATACAAATTGTAAAAATTAGAAATTCAATTTAACGATTTTGTCCCTGCACCTTTCAGTGGGTTACATTCATATATCTGCTCTTTAATGCAACAAGTGATTGAGAAACTTCTTTCATTGCTAATTTAAGATTATAGCGAGGTATACAATATATTAGATACGATATCGGGTAAATGAGGTTTGTGAGGATGTTGACCACGAAAATAAGTCAGACACGGATGAAAACTATAATTAAAACACCTACGAGAGTAAATGTTTAGAATTTATAATGCTTATACAGTTCATTATTTGGGTCAAGATGTTTTCATTAAACGCTTGTGAAGATTGATAATTACACGTATAAAACGCGCTATTAAACATAGGTTACGGTCGAAAGATTTGAAATTAATAAATTAACACCTTGAGTACGACTGTATAATTATTGCTAACTCTCATAGAAATCTTCAGGATGGAATTTCATCACTTTTCCTCGCGATCTTTGTTCATAACAAGTACGGTTGATTGCGTTAATAAAATGAACGGCAACAGAGCCGATAAAGTCTCAAATTGATGTTAATAATGATTAATAAGAGCCGGGATGATTAATACAGAGATTTAATAAACCGTATCGGCGGTGCCCATCTAGTAGTCATAAATTTCGCCAAAGACAAAGCCTAATAGGACTTCTGGAGAATCGGAGGCGACGGAAGAGATGCTAGGGCAATATTTCTTACCAAGATATTTAATTACCTGTGTGGGATACAATCGTGAGGATGTTTATACACGTGGGCGACAGAATCATTAACCAAAGACAGGCCGTTTGTCTAACTAAGTAACTTTGCTTAAAATGCTGGATAGAAAGTGGACTTGTTTGTATATACATCAAGGTGTCAAGCATACACAACTAATTGCTCTTATGAACTTTAAACTCACTTGAGAACCTCAAACTTTTTTCTAATTTGACAACATATCTATTAAATTCCAGCATAATCATTGTAATTCTAGATTGCACAGAGTAATTTATGGTGAACAACTAGAGAAGGTGTGTTGAGTGTATATCTTTCAGCTCACACAACAGTTAAAACTCTAGTTTTTGTTTAATTCTACTTAGACAAACGACTATTGAAGATAATCACCGGAAAGAAGATGCTAGCAATGAAAAATGGTTCAATCAATGAAAAACTAATTATCAGAGGAAGACCGCCTTTATCGCTTCAATGTTTCTGGTAAGTTACATATTCGTTCAAATTCTGCAAGATGAGTAGTTGTAACAACAATTTGATGATTTTTTCATTTGGGTTAACCCGTTGCTAGTTCTATAGAAGCAATTTAAGTAATGTTCTTGTAACAAACACTTCGTATCTCCACTAATAATATATATTATACATATATGAGGCAAAGTAAGAGGTAACTAGATTTATTTATTCAAAAATATTTTTAGATTACGTGCGCTTCCGGTTTAACCGGAAGTAGAAACATCGTTCTATACTGAATAAGGAAAGTCATATATGTTGCACATATTTGAATTCTCTTCTCCAGCCAAGTTAAAATGACTGTCCACATCGACGTTATTCAATTTTTTCAGTAATTTGAAGAAATTATAATTCCAACGGAAGCTGTTCAGATCTAGGGAAGATAATGGACTTATCAAAAATGCCAGTAAAATAGATTATAAACATATGGAAGAAATATCCCGTATCTTCAAATCCTCCTAGATATTTAAAATTGAACTTTGTGCCAGTTAATAATAATCCAACCTCGTATATTTTACTATGCATCAAGTTATCTAATTTTGAGATATCTAATAAAATAGTAACTATTTACTGTTTACTCAATAAATTACATCCAGGTCAAATAGTTGCAAATATTTCATGAACATCGCATTGCTTTAGAAGGCAGTTTCGATGAATCCGAAAGTCAGTGAATTTATTTCATTATGTCAACCAAAAATGTTTTAAACATTGTTAAGAGGAAGAAATGAAGAATGGCGAAGTTTTAAATATCAAAAAGAATTTCAATCTATAGAACAAGGTATGACCTGGCATTGAAATGATATTCAAGTGGAAAGTATAGGATCCACCCAAGTTCTGAGACACCCAGTATATCATAGTCGTTTTGCAAAACTTATTTTGATAAGTTGATAAAATAGGCATTAAAATCAGCCTATCCTGTCAACAATGTCGATCTATCCTACTGAACTAAATATACAAACTGTGGAAACTTTTATCTTTCAAAACTAAATAAATATCAAGGGACTGTAGAAAGATAATCTGATAAATTACAATAATATAATATTAGCAAATGAACAGTCAATTCACGAAAGTTACTGATTTTTAGTATAGCATATAGCATTGAATAATAATTAAATGTACATAGTAAAAGACAACTCCAGATGTGTGCACTATTGACAGTTTGGTGTAAAGTGTAGGTAAAAAAGAAACAAGTTTAATATAAGCATAACAGCATTTTTTATACACCCAAACGCAGATAAAAATCCGAGAATCAGTTCAACACTGCTCAAAGAAAGATTTATTGGGCCAAGCCAAATTTTTAATTGACACAACATTCATACGCTTTGAGTGTTTTATTAGATCAATCACTGAATTTCAATGAAGACACACCTTTCCTCCGGGGTACTACTAAATTTCTTGACAATTTGTCAATGTGTAGCACTTAGGAATCGAATTATTCGGACGGAATTGTTGGTACAACTGCAAGTATAAATCAGACACGTCAATTCATACGTTTTTTTCGGTTAAAATTATACCATGCAGAAATTAATAACCAGGTTCTCATTTTCGTAATTTAATTATTTTGGTCCAAGTTTGTAATTTGGCCAAGTGGGCACCGTATCATTAAATTCACCAAGAGTTATTGTTATTGTTGTTTCATATACTAAAAAAATGGCCGTTATCTTCATCTAAGTGGAGATTAAAGTTGGTGGGCGTTGATTTATTTGAAAATATTCAATCAGATCAGGCAATTTGACAGGCCAGTATTGAACCTTTATACCTCGGGTAGTAAAAGTTTTATGGAACCCATTAAAAGTCTTATTGTTATTTATAGCTGTTAAGTTAACATATTATAGACCATTGATGTGCCTATTTATCATCCAATAACAATGTTTGTTCTCTTTTGAACGTGCTAATTAGAACACCAAAGTATGGAGTTGTAAATATTTTGAGAAAGTACACGATGATAACCAGAATGACTAATGCATCAATTCAATAGACACCAAGATATATTAAGTGATTTTTTTTCTATTTTCACATTTCTAGTATAATTGTTGGAACGAAAGATTCGTACTATCTGACAAGCATTTTATCATCATTTAAGGGAAAGTGTATAAGGTGAAGTGGGATAAGTGCTGCCCCAAAAATTGAAAGTTGAATTTCAAACTAATTAAAAGACTACCTAATTGGAATAAAAAGACAATATTTTTGGGAATAATGAAGCTTGAAGTATGACGCACATTATAATATTGAATTTATCAAATTATAATTATATTGTCCATATAAAAGTTTACGTTTTCAAAATACATGGCAAGTGCTCCTCTTGCTTCGCTAAAACGGGGTAAGAGCGTATTCGCCTGTAATTTGTTTGAAAACATTTAATTCTATTAATGGCGGTAGGAGCCAAATATTTTAAGGTATGTGCTTATTATTGCACAAGAAAATTACGGTATCAAATTCAAATAAGCAGTCACTTTCTACTTTCCTTTATCATAAATAAAATACAACTGAACCTCAAAACCCGAGAAAACTATTTTAAATCACCAAAAATTGACAGAATTCCATTACATTACATGGATATGAAGTAAAATTAGGATTCTCTTCCAAATTAAAACCTAAAACCTGAAAAATACTTTGGTTTGAAAAGGGAATAAGGGGCTAGTGCGTTCTAAGGAATGCACACACTCCACTACAGTAAGCTACACTTGTCCCAGTCCAGTAAATGTATATTGACATTTTCAAAACCTACACTAACTCAATAACGAAGATGAAATGTAAGTGAGAATTTCGCTTCGGCTGTTACATCTGGTAGCGATTGTTGGATGACTTTGGTCGATAAATTGAAGAGTTCCTACTAGTTGCCGTTCATATTCATGGATGGCGACTCATTTTGTTCAAATAGGTGAAAATTAAAACGAACTGCTGCACTTGCCCCAAGAGTGCACTTACCCCACTTCACCTTAATATAATGGGGTTGTTGCACATTTTTGCTAACTATATTGAATGAAATTAGTTCAAAAATGGAGGTATAGGTATTTTTTGTTTTGTTATTAGTGTCACCATTGAGTAAGGGAGTTTGGGAAGAGAGTCAGCCTATTGGATATGTGGGTGACAAATATTTCCATCTTCTTTGTTAGCTTCTGTCCTTGTCTGGTGCATGTACTAACGGAGGCGAATTACTTGATCGTAGACCCATGTTGATGCTATTATTATTTGACGCCAGGGAAAGTTTTTTGTTGGAAGATATTCATTATTACAAGGTGGAACAAATTCCATATCATCAGTTATTTTTGTATGAATATTTGACAAGACCCTTAAGTTGCAGTGAAACAAGAAAATTTTGACATTTTTTGTAAATAATTTTTTTCTAGTTGGAAAATTCTGAATTATTAGTTTATCATCATAACTATCGTGATAGGAGAGTGTTGAAAGTTTAATTAGGTACTCATCCGTGTTGTTATGTATTTGAAGAAAATATTGACTAAAAATCATTTTCACCATAGACTTGGTATTTGAATATAAAATTGTATTTCAAACAAAACTCTTGAATAAATATTTACCTATTTTGAAAAATAAGCGTAGGTACTTTACTCTTATAGCTTTTTCAACTCCCCTCCGTACGTCATTCATGATATTTTGTTACTCATGAGTGTTTTTAAGTTTCAGGACATGCACCGACTTTTGAATTTTCAAACTCAATAATAACAATTTTTTCCATTTGATCCATACTTTTTGGCAGACGCTGTATGATGAATCTTCTAAACATATAATAAACAAAACTTGTTTTGATTCGCCTAGGTGACTGTCGGCTGTTGTGAATCCACTTATTTGTAACTATTCGTTCAATTTTGGCCCTCATTACAAACTTTAGGCTTCGGCCAAAACTTCGGCCAATTTCGGCCGAAGCCGAAGGTTTCGCCGAAGGTAGGATTTTTGGCCGAAGGTGGACGAAGCTGAAGCCGGAGCCTCGTTCGGACACTATAAACTATGCTGTTATAAGGGTTCATTTTTGATTAATCTTATCTACGTAGAACAACATATCAAAAACGACGAGGATCTGCATATACTTTTTGTCTTCAAGTGCATGTCCTTGTACTTTTAATTGCGTTCATCATCATAGTAGTAGTAATCCCAAGAAGAAGAACAGTTAATAAATGTTAATAAATAAAGTATCGATAATATTTCGATCATATAAATATGGAAAAGGCATTAGCAATTACATCTGGAATTGAAGATACCCAATAAACGTTGTCATAATTCAGCGTAAGCGTGAATTATTAGGCAATTAAGAATCCTTGTTAAAAGCAAATGAGTTCGCAGGATTTGCGTGAAACGCTTGCGACATTCAACGGCACTGTTGATCATCACAAATTGATAAATAGCCACAGTCAGTTGAGCAATTCAAGGTGCCGTTTAATGATTATTTTAACCGAGTATTTATCGAAACCTGCCGTTCGGAAACTGTAAATTAAGAACGCTTCTAACGTACCTACACGTTTAAATCCACAAAAACCAGAACCCGAATGAGTAAAAATGAAATGGAGTTATGAAAATAATAACCAGATTATTTGAAAGTGTGTCAACGATCATGCAAACAAAATAAATTTCGTTTCCGAAGGATGGAATCGTAAAAAACGCGAGGCAATTTAACCTCAAAGGCGATGACAAGAATCGCAATTCCCTTTCGAAACGAATTGACAGCATGTCTTAATATATAATTGCGGGATACAAAACCATTACGCCATCCATAATTGCACTGCATTGCTAAGTCTATATTTCACATTCATCTTAAGTCAAAATAAAATCACTAGGATGCCACTATTAATCGACTATTTGTGTCAATATTAATGACCGCAATTTGACAAGCTAATTCAAATGCCGGATGCTTAAAAAACATGTGTTTTACTACCGCGGACACGCTATTTAAATAACCATAAGCGATTTTTAGAGTCCGATTAATTGATTCCTATTCTATCTCTTAACATCCGGTCTTATAAAAAAGTAAATGAATTTATAATTATTTCAAGAATAAATGAATGAAAATGAATCGAATGTGTGTCTCAACGTCTAGTTAACACCGGCTTAGAGCTGCTAACTTATTAGTAGTGATTTCAACTGCTCTACAAGTAAATACTCATGGTTAGTGCTTATTAGTGATGTGCCGAATATCCGTATCTCAATCTGCGGATGATCCGTCAAAAATCGAGATCCGAATCTGAGACTCATTGCGTTTAGAGTATACGGAAAATCGTGGGAGTAACCATAGTAACAAAAACTTCCGAATAGGCGGATGTTAAATGGCATAACCGGTATTCACATTCGTAACTTAGTAGATCCGTATATACGGAAATAATTCCGTCTAAAAACATCAGAAGAATTTCGATTTCATAAGTGTCATAACGGAATTGAACGTTTGAAAAGCAAAATGTTTGTTGTCATCACGTGATTCAATTTTGAATGATAGTACTATCGCGATAGAACTATCATGATGTAAACTAGGCTAGTGTCAAATTGCTGTGGACTGAGATAAGCAAAGTGCATTCGTGTGCATATATCATAATTCGTAGGCCAATTTGGTGTTCTTTAAACCCTAGAAACCTCCAAAATTCTTCACAAAAAATAAAAACAAAATTTTCAATAACTTTAGATTTTGATTGAACCTACAAAAAACATTCCACTACTGTTCAGAAAATAGAAAATTGCATTCTATGCAGCTCTTGGGAAACATTTTTTCTTTGTATTCGTGTCATGTCATTTCGATTTTGAAAGTTTGAAGTTTATAATTCCCTATAGTAGGTAGTATGGTACATTTGAAAAAGTCATTTCATACCGACTGAAAATTCTAATAATAAGAATTTAACAGCTACTCCAGTAGTTGTGGAGCTGGAGGTGACAGCATAAGAAAGTTGCCAAAAAAAAATTATTTCAAGTAATTTCATATCGAGACAAATTTTATGAGATGATTCTTTGTTTGATTTGTGGTGAAAAAATAATCGTCAGCTGCATTGAATCCAGCGTATTAGACGTCAGTCACATACTTGAAGTATACTAGAATTATATAAATTTCAAATATTTATTTCTTTGTGGCATGGAAACGAGAAATATAAACAGTAAGTTGATATTGTTCATTCAGAATAAGAAGGAGACAATGGCGGAAATGGCCACATAATCCGTTGCCTAGTGACCATACCTAACGACGAATAGCAGCGCATGTTAGATCCGGTCACTAGGCAACAGTTCATGTAGCCATTCCTGTCATTGTCCCCTTCTTATTCTGACCGATCTATACTCAGGTTTGGAAAAATGTTGTTGTTTATTGGCAACACACGCCAAATGGCCATCGACCGAGGTCCTTCAGCCAGTCCGGGCCATATCCTACATGGATAGAAATTTTTCTGTAGAAAAATTGTCTACACATGCGGGGGTTTGAACCCGTGGCCTTCAGAATAGTAGGCAGTCGTCTTACCGATTGCGCTATCTTGTCGCTTTCACTTAGGTTTATTAAGCCAAATTTAAATTTTACTTTTTATTTTTATTTTTGTGGGTTTCTGACTCTTATTATAATAAAAAGAAACTTGTTTTTTTCTTCTTGATGTTTCGACAATTAATAAACGACTCCGAAAAAAAAAATATCATTTAAATTTTACTGTTTGTATTTCTCATTTCCATGACAACAAAATAAAAACCTCAAATATTTGAAATTTATATAATTTTTGCATGGTAGACACGGTAAAGGAAAACGGTATGTCAGTAAGGGTATCTAAAATTGAACCATTTCGCGCATGACGTCACACAAGCCAAAGCATCCTTCATGCACATGCGTCGTGTATCTTCGTACGCTTCCGAATAGTACTGAGTGTCAGCTGTATTATTAAATACCTTTCTCAAAGAACGTATAATCCAATTTTTATATTGTTTTTTATAGTTCAATGGTGAATTTTGAATTTAGACGAAAGGTATTAAAACTATTCAGTATTTCAGAAGAAAATTTCCTCCAAGTAATTTGAAAAAAAGCAATTTCATTTCACGGTCACACAACACAATTTCAAGAATTTTCGCGATGTGTTCGGGTACTACTGTCTTTTGTGGCCTTCCTAAGCGGGGTGCATCATTTGTGCTGATACGGTTACGACGAAATTCAGCAAACCAGTACTTGACTATTGATTATGCTGGGGCAGTTCTTCCGTAACAGTTAAAAAGCCATGGCTTTGCATCAACGAATCTTACCCATCAGGAAACAATGTTTGGCTAATGTTTTATCAAAACAAAACTAAAATAGCAGAGGTAGCATCACTTTGGGGCCAATAATAACTTGAGAACGATTTTTGATTGAATAACGAAATGTCATGAAACTGACAGTATTCTAACTACAGCGACGGTATTAAGTCACTGTAATTCTAATTTGTTTGTGGCGTGATCTCTCGGTCAAGCGAAATACTTTTATGTGCCGATCGTCTTGCTTTTAATTTCAAATTAACCGCCAGTTTATGGCTTGCGTGACGTCAGTTGCTGTCTGCGCAATGACATATACCGTTAAGTTTGGCTCGGTATGAAATTAGTTGAAAAAACTTTTTTGTCAACATTCTTATGCTCTCACCTCCAACTCCACCGCAGGTGTGCCAACTGACGCTCATCTTGCTGACTAGAGAACATCAATCAATTGGTACGAACAAAAATTATTCTGTATAAAATTCCTAGAAAAAATGTACCTACATCCACCTCCCGTACTATAGTTCTAATTGTAGTAAGGACTAATGATGTACCACATGTCCATATCTGCGGATGATGCGCCAAAAATCGGGATCTGTATCCTTCAATTTTGTATGGATCATGTGTTCCATCATTTAATGTGGAAGTAATTGGACTTCGTTAGTAACAGCATTGACTAATAAAGATATTCACTGGTAATAGCTTAAATTGGGAACTTAGGGGTGCAATGTCCAAAAAACAAACGAATTTTAATAAATGTGTGTTATTTATTTCAAATCTAATATTTCGCCAAGTTTATTGGCATTTTCAAGCAGCAATCAGTCCAAAATAAAACAATGAAATTACAAAAATATACAGGGTTGGGCATATGTTCGGACACGGCTTGATAACTTTTGAATGGAAAGTTATATTTAAATCGGGTTTTCAACATTTTCATTGATAAATTTTTTTCTATTGTGCAACAGTAATTTCGACCCAATAGCATAATAGTAATAATAATACGATACCATCCATGTATATCTACAGATGTTTGGTAGAGGTCAGGAAACATTCAACCCAGTACGAACAAGGATCTAGCATTCATACCTATGGAACACGTGGAAGAGAGGATTTGCGGACAACATTCTACCGCCTGCCGTCATCCCGTTCGAGGAATCCTGGACTACACCTTTTCAATAGACTTCCCATAAATTGGAGAAGTTTACCCCTAAATGTCTTCAAACGCAGGATCAAGTACT
>JAUIMX010001083.1:0-10239 GCA_033557805.1 Phaenonotum sp. SLE1380
TACGCGCACGCGTCAAAAGCGACACATTCCAAAATGGCTGCCGACTGTAAGTTGATGTTATGGTTAGCCAAGAGAGTACGCTGATAGCGTAAATTTGATTATAGGTATTTTATTTCGATCTCCATAACGACGCCTATGCTGTGGTTAGGCTAACCTGGTTACGCCTATGGCGACACATGAGAAAATGGCGGCGGCCTCAAAAAATGCGCACACGAAAATCAACGGTGCCGGCAGTTACTGTCCGTTCTCGGTATTCTCTGTCGACTCTTCGGTCATTATTTGACAGTTGTTGGTCTTGACGAAATTCGTTATGACGTCATCAATTTTGATCCGAAAATTATTTTTCAAGACCAAAGTATGACCAAACGTGAGCCGAAATTACTTCTATTTTCATATCTTTCAATATATTATATCCTCATAAACTTTTAACGAATCAGTTCCGTGAAAGACCACTGTATCAGTGCAGTTTGACAGCAAATTTTATTGCCGGGTCCGCACGCTTACCAAACCTCAACAAGCCGTAGCAAACTCAAACGTGTGGATAGAGTGTTTGCCTTGGTTTGTGTTGGCTTGCAAGCGCTTGTAGCCAATCCGATCGATGTCGGTTTTCTGTCACAAATGAAAGGAAGTTTTCGCCAGCGCTTACGACGCGTCTACACCTTTGCGCGTATTCAGTCTCATTTGTGTACTGGTTTGCGGCAAGTGCCAAACGTGCGGTCCCGGCTTATAGTTACCGCGATTGGATTCCAGCTGTGAATTGAAGGGTTAAACAAATTAAAGTCTACAAACCTTTGAATTCATTTTGGTGAGCATCAATGAAGCCGCTGATCTTGCTGATGATGGTGAAGACAGTGTTGGAGGTAACTTCGAAGATTTCAACCAAAAGTCCATTGACTTGTTCTTGGAGTACCTTCAATTTTGGAAGGAATTCTTTCTCGACGGCTTCGGTGATTCTAACGAAGGAAGCTTGGATGGAGGCCATGACTTTCTCGCTGAATTCGAGATATTTGGTCAAAATTTCGGAGACGGCTTGAGCGGCTGCTCCGAAGAATTGTTGCCAGAATTCGGTGACATCGGTTAGAGTTTTGTCGGATACAAGTTCTTCCTTGACTTTGTGAAGTTCTGAGGCGTAGAATTCTTGGGCTGGTTTGAAGTTTGGTGAGTTTGTCTTGGCGATTTCGGCACCTTGGTGCAAATAGGTGGCGTATTGTTTGGAGTAGTAGTTTGCGAATTCTTTTTGGGCTTCAGCTGCTTTGACGATGTCATCTCTTACAGGGATCAAGATGTGGTTCTTGATTTCTTCGGTTTTGAGGGCGTAGTCAGTCTTCATGAAGTTAGCTTCGTCCAATTTGACGGAAGCGTGGGCCAAGTCGACTTTCTTGCCGCCTTTAACAACTTCAGCGTTGTAAATAGCTACCTTTCCTGGGGTGTAACCGGCTTCGATGACTAGTTTATCATTGGGTTGGTTCTTGCGATAAACGATAGCTTTGAAAGCTTTGCTGTCAGTAGCAGAAATATGGAAAGCGACAGGTTGGAGTCCTAAGGTTTGGATGGATCCATCAAGAGCCGGACGTTCGCCTTCTTTCTTATGCAGGTCTAGATCAAAGAAGTCCCTGTCCATGATTTTGACGTGTGTCCTGAGCCATTGTGGATCAACCTCGAAAGCAATAGCGTGATTGAACTTGATTTTGTCGAATACGTAGTGCAATTTGTAATCGTATTTGGTGTGATGGTTCTGTTGGTCGTAGAGTAACTCTTCAGTGCCCTTGATATCGATGTTCAAACCTTCACTCTTGACTGTAGCAGTAGCGCTAGCTCCTTTATCATCATGAGTACTGACCACATGGACCACGATCTTCTGGTTAGGCTTAGCGAAGATATCAACAACTTCGGTGAATTCGTACTTGGCTCCATCGAATTTGCTGGTGACATCAATAACCAAATCCTTGCCCAAACCGGGTGTGCTGAATTTCACTCCCATCTTCGCGCTTTGTTGACGATCTTGTTGGTGCTCTTCAGCCCAAACATAGAAAGCAGTCTTGTCGTTAGGCCTGTTCTTCTTGTCCATGAAGATGAAGATGTGTCCGTTGACAGCTTCTTGCCCCTTCTTCTCAACAGCATTCAACTCACTCTCAATAGACAAAATTCTCTTTGGTGTAGTCAAGCTAGCTCCAGCTTTGGTTGGGTGGACGTACAAGCTGTATTGGTATTTGCTCTTGTCATCGCTTTGGAAGTGGACGTCGACAGTGTGGTCCAAAATGAAACCTTTAGCAACTGTTACAGATTTCAAACCGAATTCATGGCTCAATCCCAATTTCCTGAGGTCTACGTTTACTTCGAGAACGTGATGGACATCGTCGTTTTCTGATGTTACCTTGGAGTCGATTTCAACATGGGCACATTGCTTCTTTTCTTCACAATAAGAGTTCAAGAATCTGAAGTGTTTGTTCGTGGCTTTGAGTTCAGCATCGATGGCTTGGTTTCCAACGCTTGCGTCGAAAGAAATCTGTAAAAAAAAATACAAATGTCATTAGTTTCCTTCCATTTTGATGGTATATAGTGGTGGTAAAGTGGTCCATGTAGACTCCTAGGGGTTCATGCTGAAATGCAAGGGACCCATACCAATGTAAACAAAAATTGGAGTACACGAGATGTAAATGGGGGCTCACGAGGTCATCGTTATTACGATATGAAGCTTTACGATAAAGCAGGCAAAGATTTGAAATACTTTCAAATACTTGAAGAAAAAAATGATAACAGACCCACAGTTGATAACTCAGACAAAAACTCTTCCGTAGTCTAAGGTTGATAATATACTCGCTTCAATGTCACAAAGAAACGTTGACGGTTTGCGAATTTCTTACAATATTTCGCTAATTATAGCAAAATCTGGAAAACCTCCTATCCTACACAAACCTGCATATGCTATAATAAGAGAAATTTCGTTGAGCTACAACACAGTTCAAAGAAGTATCGATGAAATGAGTTGTGATATTGAAAGTTCCTTGTGCAATTATTTACAAAAGACTGAACTCTCTATACAACTGAACGAGTCAACTTTGCTGAAAAAGAAATTCCATTGTCTAATATTTTATCGAAAGCTGTAGATGGACCACTGGTCATGTTGGGACGATACCGTGGTTTTATCATTTAAAACAACGTGTACCCGAAGTATTTGCAACTGTGTCATTTATACGGCTAAACTGTGCGCGTTCGCAAGCGGTCATGGCCGAGGTCCGTCAGATGTTGGATGAAAGGTCGATTGATTGTTCGCTCCTCCAGGAACCACTGACTATCCGAGGCAGGATTTGTGGACTGGAAGGTTTGAACGTCGTGAGTATAGGCCTACGTGAGTATCCGTGACGTCCTTGAGGTCCAACCATACAAGGTAGAAACGGCCGTCGAGTTGTCGTTTTCCGTCGAATATCGCGTTGCCGATACCACACTGCCCGTTTCTATTCCTCTATAGTATCGACTTCTTTCGAAAACATCGAAGCTGTAGCTAGCCGTAAATCGCTATGCGTTAGAAATAGATATCTTCAATAACAAAGATAAAACAAGTATCTCCCAGTAATGTTTTGAAATATAAATGGGTTCGATTCAATTTTCATAGCAAAATTACTGAAATTATGCAGGGAAAAACAATGATTCAGGATAAAAAATTAATTGCTGACTGTGTATAAAATGATTAACTTAGAAAGATTTGTCACAAAAACAAAGCAAGCCATTAAATTGAAGAATATAATATAACAAAACCTTTTCCTTCCCAAGCTGATTTAGCTTTTTTTGTTTGATCATTCAGTGTTTAGTTATTAGTAACACTGTTCTGATGACGTACATAGCTTCTTGAATTAAAAATGCGGATTTTACATAATAATCAAAATAATAGTGAAAAATAAGTTCTAACAATCCACATAGAGCCGGCAGCAATAAATTGAACGTGATTGACCTGTCACACTGTTGTTTTCTTAGGTGCATCTCGCACCGTCTGCCTTTGGACCCGAAGCGCCAAAGCCCTACATTTGCGCACAAATGCCAACATAAAATCACAAAATTACAGATTCTCCTAGAATTTCTGAGCTTAACCGATTGAGACGGCAATCTCTACAGTCTACAAACTTTGGTTCAAAAGTAGGTTTTTTTACGGTAGAATTGCTTGATGTAGACCATAGGTCGTCAACCTTTTTCACTTGGAGGAACCCTTCGAGTTCATGGTTTCCTCTAAGGAACCCCATGTTGAAGTAAAAGTAGAACCCTTCGAGTTCATGGTTTCCTCTAAGGAACCCCATGTTGAAGTAAAAGTAACAGATATACAGGGGTCCTCGTTTAGAGTGGTTAATGCGGACCGAAAAATGGCCACTTTAACTGAATCCACGTAAAACGAGAACGTTATAAATATCAACATATACAGGGTGTACCACGGTAAAACTGACAACTCAATGTGGATACATACAAAACTAAACACTTGTAGGTGCGATATGATAGCAGAAGATGTTAGGAAAATGCCGCTAACCATCCCTTGAACATGCGCAACACATACATTTGGAGAACTTTCGAGATTTATTTTTACAATTTTCGACCACGTAAATGGGAGGACTCAGATAATGAAGACTCGTTTAGCGGGGATCCCCTGTACCTAATAGTCACCGGCAGATTTACTTATGGGCGCAAGGAGCGCGCGCCCAGGAGCCTCACCTTAAGGGAACCCCATCTTTGGGGGACCCTTAGAAAATCCAAATCATTTAATAACAATAAAAAAAATTGAAGTTAGAAATAATAGGTACCAACGGAAAAAAAATTTGAAACCATTTCAGCGAGGGTGGGTAACTAGTAACTGCAGGAGACTAAAGAGAAGCTTGATGAACATTATGGTGAGTGCACAATTGATTTCCTAAAAATCGATGCGGTTATGCTTTGGCTCGCTTCGCTCGACAAAGCTTACTGCGGGCGTGCAAAGTCAGGTACATGTCACTACTGAAGCTTATCAAGGCTACGTTTAATTAGTAGCTAGTAGTTTTCCTGTGAGTAGCATCTCTTGAGAGAACACACAACAAGTTCTGCTGGCCAGATGTGAGAGTTTTAACCTTTAGTTAGGTACGTGCTTTCTCATTATTTCGCAAGGTTGTATAGTAGATGTTGGAAATTCCAGAGTCTATTGCTCCATTCTGTTGACCGGTGTTGTAGGGAAAATATTTACAAAAAAAGAAGAAAATTTTAAAGTCAAGATCGGTACGCCACAGGCAAAAAGAATATTCCAACAGAAGGGGTTTTAGAATAAGCAGATCTGGGCAATAGACTCAGGAATTTCCAACATCTACAATTAAATAAAAGTTGAAACTCGTAGCAGAACTTGGCGTGTGTTCTTTCTAGAGGTGCTACTAACTAAATGTAACCTCGATATACTTCAGTACTGCCATTGAGTTTGCACGAATCATTCAAGCGAGCCTCATAGAGTGAGTCTTGAATAAACGGTTTGACAGTAGGAAAAAACGAGGGCGCGCAGCGCCCGAGTAAGCTTTGGCGAGCGAGCGAGCCAAAGAATAACCGCATTGGATTTTAGGCGGTTTGGTTCTAGATTCATTTACCGACCGATCTGCCTGTAACTTAGTGTGTGTACTAAACATAACCTCGATACTTGTTCACTTAATCACCTAATGGTGAGCGATTACTGAACTATTAGTTCACTGTACTGAGCTACCTGATGAGTAATTTTTAATAATATTTATTACAAAAAAAATAATCTCCATCATTGCCCTCCCTCGCTAACACACTAGTTATTTGATAATAGTGACTTCGGTGCCACTGCTAATAGTTTATCAATAGTACATTTTATTACCAACCAAGTGTTATAATCGCACACTCAGAAAAATGGTTTGTCCATTACAACTAAAAAATATTACTTGGCTGAAATTTAGTGCAACAAATTCAATTGTTTTGTTAACCATTTCATCACTGGCTATATATGTAGAATTGTCTTTGTTTATTCAACTCATTGTTTTTAGTTGATCGGTTTAGTTAAGAGAATAATTTTTTTCTTTTGTTGTAAGTAATTGGATAGTTAACAAGACTAGAGTATAGGCTGATATACCAAATATAAAAGTTGCGGCAAATAATCATTCCAACTAAAATTGGTTCCTTGCGTGAACTAAATAATTAGTTCCACCATGGTTCGCGCTATTTTACAAAATGTGATTGTTTGCAGTTGCAAAATTTTATTTACCCCAACCAAACTTTTTAAAGAGTGCACAAAATTCATACAGTATAAATGTCTCTGCTAAATTTCTTTTTATACAGATGATTTTTATTTTATGTGCGTTTTGATTGAATATATTGCGCTCACTCGCGGAACTCCTGTTTATCGACTACTCTCGACAACTTCGAAGCTGTAGCTAGCCTTAAATCGCTATACGTTAAAAAGAGATATCCGTTTCGCGGAACTCAAGTTGAAGAACTATGCCCTATAGTATCGACTAGTTTCGACAACGTCGAAGCTGTAGCTAGCCGTAAATCGCTATGCGCTAGAAAGAGATATCTTCAACAACAAAGATGAAAGAAGCATCTCCCAGTAATGTTTTGAAATATGAACGGGTTCGATTTCATTTTCGTAGCAAAGTTACTGAAATTGTGCAGGGAAACACAATGATTCAGAATAAAAAATTAATTGCTAACTGTGTATGTAATCATCAACTTGAAAAGATTTTCACAGAAACTAAGTCATTAAATTGAAGAATATAATATAACAAAACCCTTTCCCTTCCAAGCTGATTCATCAATTTTTGTTTGATTATTCAACGTTTAGTTGTTAGTAACATTGTTGTGATGACGTATGCAGCTTCTTGAATTTAAAATTCGGATTTTACTTAATTTAATCAAAATAATAGTGAACAATAAGTTCAAACAATCCGCACAGAGCCGGCAGTAATAAATTGAACGTGATTGACCTGTCACACTATTGTTTCCTTAGGTGCATCTCGCACCGTCTGCCTTTGGGCCCGAAGCGCCAAAGCTCTACATTTAGCGCACAAATTCCAACGTAAAAATCACATAATTACAGATTGCCCTAAAATTTCCGAGCTTGACCGATTGAGGCGGCAAACGCTACGGTCTACAGAGTTTGGTACAAAAGTAATTTTTCTGTGGTAGAATGTAGAATTGCTTTATGTAGATGATATCGGAACTAGTCGACCGAGTGTGGTTGAACCCCTGGCGTGTATCGAGGTTATGTTTAGTTAGTAGCATCCCTTGAAAAAACACGCACCTAGTTTTAGTCAGATCGGTGTATTTTTTATGTTTGTCATTCAATTGAATCGAGGAAGTCGTGTAATTTTCAAAAAATGGACTGAACAGAAACTTGATAAACATTACGGTGATTCCGCACCTCAGATCAGAACAGTTTATAAGCGGGTTCAAAATTTTCGGATTGGCCTTATGAGCACAAGTGACGTTGAATGTTCTGGGCGTCCTGTTGAGGTTACTTCTCCAGAAATCATTGATAAAATCCATGGTATTATGATGGATGACAGAAGTGGGAGGGCCTTTCATTTACGTCGGACAGTAAATAAACGGAAATCTGCGTTCTTGGAACCGGATAGTTTCTAATTGCACTAATTTCATCGGGGTTCGAGTTCACGGCATCTGGTGTAATAGCATGGTCAAGATATGCCACCTCCTTCTTCAGAAATTCGCATTTGGTCAGTTGTACTTATAGGTTTGTTTGCCGTAATCTTTCAAACACGGTTTTCAATCGTGTGATATGTTCCTGCAACGACGTTCAGTATACAATTATGTCGTCTAAATAAGTAAGGCATTTCTCGTTCTGTATCCCGCGTAGCACATTATCATGCCCCGTTGAAAAGTCGCGGTGCTGTTTTAAGCCCAAAAGGCATTCGAGTGAATTCGAAATGTTCTCCTTCAGCGGAAAAAGCGGTTTTTTTTAAATATCGGCATCATTAATTTGTATATGATGGTAGTCCCTGACGAGATCTATCATGGAAAAGTATTGAGACCTACTGAGTTTGTCCAAAATATCCGCAATATTGTTAGGGTTTTAGTTTCGGTATATTAGGGTGAACAATTTGAATATTTCTCGTCTCATGGCTAGTCTACAAGATCAGAACATCATATCGTATATTCCGCCAGGTCATTTACTGTAACAGCCTGCAGGCTGTGGAACGATTTACCATTAGGTGTGCGATTAATCAATAATTTTCCATAATTTAGAACAAGGTGAAAATATTAGCCGACAGTCACTACTACCAAGAGCTTTTGCTATTTTCCCTTTTCCTTCCTTCTCCTTTCCTTCTCCTCACCTGTCAGTTGGGTACGATTGGGATCATTCGGGAGAAATATTATTTAGGCTTCCAAAACTCACAGCATATTGCGATCGAAATTTTGGATAGAAGAGATCATTCTCGAACGATATTCCTGCCTATCTCGACTTTTTTGCATTAATAATTGTTTCTTTTTATTGATGATATAGTAATTTATGGTATTTTTCAAATAGAAACGAAATAAGCAAGTCTAAAAGAGATCTAGAAATCTTTAGTTATCAATTCAACGCGAATTTAGTAGGGTACAAAAAGTGCGCAATATCCTCACTTCAACAAGAATCTGTGTGTATGAGTTTTAAATATGTATAATCAAACTTACATCTGTTCCTTCTTCTCCATGTTTGTCGAGGTTGAGTTGTTGCCTGCTGAACTTGAAGTTGGCGGATTTGGATTGGTCTTGAACCTTGAAAGTACCAGAACCTTCCATGATGAATTTACCAGCTTCCTCACGGGTCTTGTAGTTGGTGCTACCGGACAAGACGTTCTTATCGGCGGCCTTAGCGGTGAATTGGATCTTCTTTCCACCTTTTCCTCCCTTGTTCAAAGCTTCGAACACAACTTTGTCCAATTTAAGAGCTGGGCAATCGACGTTCAATTTGATATCAAAATCATCTACACTGTTTACTTGGGCGTCTACGCTGGAGGTCCAGACGAAGTTGTTGACTGGGTATACGAGTTTGAGATCGCCTGCGAAACCAGTATGGCTTGATTTCCTTAGCTTGGAGGTCACTTCGTAAGTCTTGCCATCAGGACGTTTGGCGATGATGGAGAAGCTAGGTGTGAGATCGTTTCCATCGAGGTAGGAAGTGACTTGGTATACTTTTCCGTCAGCGGTCAAGATAAAGTCGCTGTTGAGTTTTTCCTCATCTTCACTTTCTTTGACGTGCCATTGAATGTGAGTGTTCTTCGCGTTGTCTACAGGAGTAAGGATCTTGGCGTCCAAACTGAATTCGTGTCCATTAGGTTGGTCGTAGTTGAAATCGCATTTAAGAGTTTTATCCTTAGCATAGGAGATGGCGCTGATTCCATGAACCTTGACCATTTCCTTCTCTTCATCTTCATCATAAGCGTATTTGCCAGAGATAGTGATTGGATCTTCCTGTTGGAATTTGATGGAGCTTCGAGTTTCAGTTTCTTTCTCTCCTACAGAAAGGTATCCATCGTATTTGAGGTCGAGGGTGGTTTCAGTTGGAGATCCTTCATCATCGATGAAGATCGAGGTAGCTCCCGTAGCTTCGAAGATGTTGTCTTTTTTGATGCCAATTCCCAAAGAACCGCTCCAGTGGTATTTCAAGATGGCGAGGTGTGGGCTGGCGGTGTGGAGGACTAAATCGAAGTCACCAGAGAGTGGGCGGGTTTCTCCATCAAGATCGTATTTGCCTAGAAGAAAAATCATTAGTAATCAAAATTGAAGCATTAAAAGATTCTTTAATTAAATACATTACATTCACAGGTTAAAAAGGAAGGTCTACTGAGTGCCATGAGAGGAGGCTGGTTGAGCCCCGCACAAAGATCAGGGCATCTCAAAATCCTGGATGTACTACCGCCAGATGACTTTCTACTGCCACGAATACGAAATATGAATTCGTGAAAGGCTACAAGGTCGATATAAGAGACCGCTCTGCCAGTACACAATTCATAAGCCAACTATGGGGGCATCCCTTCATCTGGTTCACAGATGCAACGGAAAGTGATGAGGGAACAGGGCTAGGCATATATGGACCCAAACACCAAGAAGCTGTGTCAATGGGTCATACCCCTTCCATCGCTCAGGCTGAAATCATGGCCATTGAAAGGTGCGCACAAGTGTGCCTAGTACAGCGCTACAAAGGAGCGCACATCTACATAGTATCTGACAGTCAGGCTGCCTTGAGGACGCTAGAAGCCTACAGCTTCACGTCTAGGGTAG
>JAUIMX010001084.1:0-10236 GCA_033557805.1 Phaenonotum sp. SLE1380
GATGATGCACTAACCTTATGGATCAGCATACTTAGGAATTTGCAAAATACAGAACCAATCATATTCGAAAGGTTATGTAAACTAATAAATACAAAAGAAAGATCAAATCGTGACTTCTCTAGAGTTGGGCATGATATATACTGCTTAAACATAACTTCACTTGCTACAGGGAATCTTACAGCTAAAAGGATTGTAGAAGAATCAATCCCTCAATTTTCAACTAATCCTGAAATACTAAACATACTTAAGCTCAACTCTAATAGTGATAAGCTAATGCTTGTATTAAAGTCAATGAGCCCTTGCTATACTCCTATGGAACTATGGAGGAATTCTAACGATGGAATGGTAACAGGACTAAAGAACAGGCTTACTAACGTACAATCTATAATTAAGATGAGAAGACCGTTTTCTTGTAAAGATATAAACCTTGAAATAAAGCTAGTAGACACTAAATTAAAAAATTCGGTAAGAAGTATTTTCCACAAGACAGACTTGGCATTATCCACCTATAATTAAAAACCTATACATGACTCACTATATTGAGGTGAGTAGTTGTAGTTACCTAACCGCCCGTATTATGAGAAAAGACTCATGGGGCATAGAGTTGGAAGGATCCACTCATCCAGCTGTATGGGAGCAGTGCTACATAACAAGTTATGATCAAATCATGAAACCAGATATAAGCAATTCTATCGTGCGCAATCGATTGAGGGAAGAAGCGAAATATCAAATTCAGAGAGTTCAGGAAGAAAATAGAAGCAATTATAATCTGAGCAGGAAAAAATCAAATCAATATTCAGTTGGCGATTTGGTTGCTATCAAACGCACTCAGTCTGGCCCTGGACTGAAGCCGAAGTCAAAGTATTTAGGACCATATAGAATTTCAGGGGTTAAGTTAAATGACACTTATGATGTAGAGAGAGTAGGTAATCATGAAGGCCCAGCAAAGACGAGCACTTGTGCTGAATTTATGAAGCGTTGCGTAGAATAAAGTTAGTATGTGGCTCGTAACGTGCCACTATCAGGAATCTTACATGGCCGATTGTAGGTTTAGTTTTTTGTCTAAAATAGTTAATCTGGCTGTGAAAACAAAGGCAGTCCTGCCGTCTGTCAGAAATAGAGGAAAACTGATTATTTTGTAAGTAGACTAGTTTGTATTTAGTTAAATTATTAGAAATATAATTTGCTATAAGTGTGGAAGTCTTATTATAAATTGAAATCCAGTAGAATTTCCTAAAATAATACAAATAACTCATGGTAATCTCCAGAAAATAATGTCAATAACCGAAGCAGTAAAGCACAATAACATTATCAATGCAACAACACGTAATTCCTAGCAATATCTTACCATCTTAAGTATTGGCGAAAGGTTTGGCAACCTTGCTAAAAAGATTAAATGGATATCGACAAAACTTGGACATATCAATTTCTAAAATTTCGAAATATTATCAATTACCGATTAGCGATTGTACTTTTACTGACGACCATAACATAAACATTTACGTTAAAGTACCAGTAGTCAAAAAGGGAATCCAGTGGACCCTGTACGAACTTGTAACATCACCATTCGCTTGGGAAAGACAAACGTGTCACATCTTACACGATGCTATTGTATTTAGCAGTTGCAAAACAAGGAAAAACCACAACTAAATTGGGACCAGTCTCAGGGGTAGGGTTATACCAATGCCAACCCTATCACGACAAGCTTTGTTTCTTGCCAAGGTTCACAGCAGACCCTATTCACGGACCACAATGTTCTTATAAAATGTATGAAGGAGCTACAGTAGAAGAACTGGGGAAAGTTTGTCCAGTTCAATGCAGTGCATCAACAGCAATGCATATCACTGAGGCAGATGAAGATGTCTACCTGGTAACACATCCTGAAGCAGATATGAAGATATCATGTAAAAATAGAGACATCCTAATACCAGAAGCAGCCTACAATCAACCAAGGGCATTGAGAATAACATTACCATGTGATTGCAAATTAATAACACAAGAAGGCGAAGAAATGATATCAACTAGATTTCCGTGTGCGGGAGATATTGGAAAAATTCTAAAAATCATGCACGTATTACCTGCGGCATGGTCAAAACTAAGAACGTTTGTGTTAAACACAATAGATATAAACACACACCCCACATATACGAATATGTCAGAGTGTTTAAATACTAATTGGTCCTTAACATTACCTCACATCAATACAACAGCCGGCCAAGGTAAAGACTGGAATGCGATAACAGATAATATCGACCATTTATTAGACAAAAAAGCCACGTATGGGCTGGACCACGCAAAAACGGGCGATACACTTCTTTTCTGGTGGAATATTTTATTAACGATCGCCGTGATTTTCATTATAACGCGACAAAAATTATTCACGTTAGTTGGAACTTTTGGAAAAGCGCAAGCGTTCGAAATTTATCCCTGGGAAGAATATTTATTAATAACCGCGAGGACGATTTGCATAATAGGAACTGGTATACTGTTAATTTGTGGAACGTATTTAGTGTGGAAATTCTGCGGATATAAGAAAAGCTTGAGAGAAGGAAAACGGGGTCTGTTAAGAACATCAAGTGTTGCCAAGCCATCGAGAAAAGAACCAGACATACCTGAAAGAAGTAGTGCCCACGGTACAATTAGACTACCCACATCAGGAGCAGTATTTCCATTTAAATTTACGGAACTATTAGGGAAAGAAAGAGTAGAAGACGAAAACGAAGAAAATCAAAACTAACAGCAAGGTATACGAATTTTATTTGAAAAAGCAAAGTGTAAGAAACTTTTGAGGATATTAAATAGGAATCATGAGCTATAACACTAGTTATTTAAAATGTATAGTGAAAATATTTAAAAAAATATGTATATAAGAAGGAACTGTAACAAAATTAATACGAGTTTAGGGGATCCCAGGAATAAACAATTGGTGTTAGGAAAAGGGCCCAAAAATTCCGAATACTAATTGAAACCCTCCAGTAGAGATATTAATAATAAAAAGATTTTCCTCAATGAGATAATTGTGAAAATAATATTAACCAATAATAATATTAACCAATAAATTTGGAGAAAAGAAGGGGCGGCTCGGTTGCCAACAGGAAAACCGGGAGGCTAGAGGGTTGCCGACAAGAAAATCAATGAAAAATGTTTCAATTTTTTAGTACAAGTTCACAGGTACTTGAAGAATGTTGCAGTATTCTCCCGAATCAAAGAAAAGTGGGAAGGAGAAAATATATTTTGTTTCATTCAAATGTGAAGAAAATCCAAGTTATAAAAAGAAGAAAAAAAAAATAAAGATAAGATAATTGAAAAGCATGAGGTTAAAAGAAATAATTTGGAAATAAATAGGTAGATAGAAGAATAACTGATTAACATTGATTGTGATAAGTAAAAATAAAGTGATGTGCGAGGAATATAAAGTAATTAATGATAATTAAATACCGAGATAACAATTTAAAAACAAAAGATTCCTTAAAAGTTTGTTTACAAGTAGCAATAAAACCGCAAACAACTAATAAGGGTAACCACTAATCTTAATATGTCATTATAGGAAGCAATGAAGACCACGATGATACTTCTGTTGATAATTATGCCAATAGATGCGACAGTTCAAGTGATAAGTAGAGTTTTCCTTCAGAAAATGCCAAATGTAACGTTTCATGAAGGAACACTCCCCATATATCAACAGAATTATCGGATTATCTAAAGTACTGCCGTTCCACTTGCAAGCACAACTGGATATGTAAAGAAGCCGAAAAATTACCATTCTTTACTTCTTTACTTCGAACTACGAACTACAGGTTCTAAGACGAAGATTACAACTATTTGGAGTGACAATTAACCCGCCAAGGGCAACCATACTACAAGTAAAAAACGAAACGAACTGCCTGTCCAACTAATACATGAAAAGTACGATATGGGGGATCTCCATGAGAGGATACAATCTGTTCTACAAATGTGCCAAACAGAAAATTATCATCTATCATCATACCAGTAGATTATCTAAGGAAAGTACTGAGTCACTACATTGGAGAAAGAGGAAAGATGGCTACGAAGAAGCGCTAAATTCTATATCATAATATTACAACACACCGTTATTGGAATGTTCGTTATCTCGATATTATGGGCTTATTAGCTTAAAAGTAGAGATAATTCGAACAAAGTTGCAAGGAGTGACGCTCCGGCATTTTCTTGGAACACAAACTCGTGTACGATGGGGCTAGCAGCAATACAACTAGCTATCAAGAAAAAAACAAATGGGTTTTTTCTTTGTATTCAATGGATGTAGATACATTAAAAAATGTGCTCCAATTAATAGGAGCAGGCCTGACTGTATGTGTGTTTTGCTTATTAATTTTTCTAGGCTAACTTTCAATTGTTTCAATTGTTTAGAAATATGTCATCAAATTTCGCCCTGAGAGGCCCATGGCTCCGGTAGGTCGGCTGATTTTAAACATGTGGAGGAATAAATTAATCATAAAAGTGTACAGAGATGAAGACGATTGAATTTTTAATATATATGCTTTTTAAATAGAAATGTTGTTTTATATTTCCTTATACAAAAAAAAATAAAATAAATAACAAAAAACAAAAAAGAGCAAAAAATGTAATTAAAATTAATAGACAACCAACAATTCATTACTGTCATTTACACAGACAATTCACCGCTATAGGCAACCAACAATAAACAGTTGGCAAAGCACCTACTTATCGGCAACCAACTACTCATTGCGTGGGCGGGCATGCGCGCTGCCTCGAAAGTGTGTGGGTGGGCTCAGAACCCGCAGTACTTCCCTACTCTAATACCAAATTGTAAACCGTTAACTGACGAATTATGCCTTGTAAACGAAACCTATAACGAACATATAGAAAGCATTACTTACGCAAGGTTAATTTTAAATGGTGGAACCGCGCAAGACTATAATGTGTAAAAAAGCGGGTAGTCAATCTATTTTTGTTACACAATTGCAACGAAATAAATTTGTTCTAACACCCCTGAGAGGGAAGTAACAAGTTAAATGCGAAAATGATACAACACCCGTAGCAGTTAAAGCCGCTATTAGTGCCATAAAACTTGACCTACCATGCAAGTGTGAAATACTAGCGGAAAATACACCCCCCCTCACCCCCTCGCTTCCCTGTGGAACAGAAGATATGACCAAGTTGCACATAACAAACGTTATTCCAGCAGCTTGGAGCACAATTAAAAGCATTCGAATACCCGAATATGGACAACCCTACCCATCACCTATCACCTATCTTATCAACAACTTAAGCTCTACTACCCCCATAAGATATAGTATGACAATATGATGGAGGCACGAATCAAGACGTGACCTCGTTGTAAAAGAATTAGCAGTATGCTATCGCGATTTTGAGAATAGATTTCAACGCGATGATTTTTTTAGTTTCCCTGGCCCTCTTCCAGAACCGATTAATGAGTTCTACTGAGATGAAGAGACGATGGAGTGGAACACCGGTAGATACGACTGGGAGAGGTTGAAAAAAAAGGTTGTAAAAATACTAAATTAAAAAACATGTGGAAAAGAATCATTCTCAATAATTGTTTCAAGATTATAACAGCTCTTGAGCGCGATCCCCTCCACTTCCACTTTAGACCACGCCCCCTCCCCTCCTGCACATGCGCGTCACGCCTCCCGTGGTCGACAGACCACGCCCCCTGTGCTGTGATTGGTCGCCGCCCCTCGGAATTCAAGATGGCGGCTGTAAAGATGGTGGACCGGCGGCTGCCAAGATGATGGCGGTCAAAATGGCGGACCGGAAAATTATATGGTAATTATGTAGAACAATTATTGCCGCAACTGGGTATGCGGGTTGCATATGTTGCGACAATTACGTGTACTTAGCACAGTTACTAATTGCGTAATTATTTATGGTAATTTAATTATTGCAATTGTAACAATTTAATTATTTACAATTATTTATAACAATTTCCCCCAATCTCATGCTATTATCCCGATTACTCACTACTTTACATGTGACCTATTGATAATGAGCATATGATCTATTTACAATCGCGCTATTTATATATATTTGCTCATACTATTTATTTGCAATAATAACAATGTAATTATTTGCATTCATGCAACTGGGCTATGTACAATTACTTATTAGACAATTATCCATTACGTCGTTACTTACGACTTTAAGTAATACATGTATAATTACAGCCCATTTACATTTCTAAACATGTCTGGGATTTGTCGAAACAGGTTTATTCCTGTACATGCAAGTTATTTTGATACCCCAACAAATGATAAACACCAAATAATAATACATTATGCTTTATTAAAAAAACCTTCTTAAAAATGCCACATACACAAGAAAAATAATGTTCCCAGAGAATTCTTTCATAATGAATTTACTATTCTAAAAAAATATAATACTAGCAAAAGTTAGAACCAACTGTTTCGTTCAACTGTATAAACAGATGGTTCTACATATAAACGACCTACTTGAGAAAAAAACACGTAATCTTTTGACAGATTCGCTGGGGGCAGCTGTTATTAACAGACCCAAGACGCTGTTCCAATATTCTCGTTCACACATACAGATACCTTAATGAGTTTAGTTGTTTTCAAAGTTCTTCGCGCGGTCCATCCATAAACTTTTTAATCTGAGGGTTGATCCAATGCGTCGACCACATACACGCAAAGATCCTATGCGGTCATTACGAGGTTAATGCCAATTAAAAACCTTAATAGGCGGATTTTATTGCCTTGACAGATAAGATACGAAAATTCATCCTTCGTTAACTCGTGAGAACATATCCTAATCTGCGGAGCCGATACCAATTAAATCTAAATAGATTGGTTTTACTGTTTTGACGAGGGAAGACACGAGAATTCAATATCACCAAATCGTGGGATAATATTCTAAATTAAAAAAAAAAAATTGGGGGTGAGTTCACAAAATTGGACCAATAAAATCAAAAAGATTTTTACCTAACAATCAGCCACACCCCCGACGAAGCTTACATGGTTCCCAGAATCCGAAAAGCCAAGTAGTTTCTAATCAGAACTTCTTTCTTCTACACATTGAAAATTTAAGTCAAAAAATGTTATTCTGGGTAACAATAACATTTTTACTGCGGGCGTTAGTGAAAATCGCTAGACAGGCGTTCATTCCGATGAGTACCATGGTTGCAACGCTTGAGTTGCCGCAAACCTTAAGCGATCTACTCGTGAGGATCGGGACGGATGATCCAGAAATAATCGAGGCACACAGGCGGTTACAAGACTACGATTGGCACTCTACCAACTGGAATGAGCTAACAATCCTGGAAATCAACATGTTGTTTATTATGGACCAAATGCGCTGGAACGATTTTTCAATGATTCCAACATTTGAAAATGGTACCAGCGTGTATGCCCTGGGTATTGATGACGGCCGGAAGTACTGTAGGGGGTGCAGACCTGATGTACAGGGCTTCTTTTCGGATTCAATACCCGAAGACATGACCCGGTTGGCTAGTGACGTGATGTATCACGTATTAGCCAACGGTGATGAATATTGTCAGGATTGTGAGGTACAACTATTCAGACTGGATATTGGTGAGTAAATATACCGGGTTTTACCAGTTAACTTTATTGAAAAGATTGATTTGTTACAGGTTGATCAACACGCCCATAAGAGGAGGAGATGCCTGCAGTTTATAGTAAGTTCCCCTATTTTCATATATATGCATAACTAATTCTTACCTGTTGCAGGATATAAGTTAAGTAGTATAAGTCGTGTTTTTAAATAATATTTAAATATAATAGTATCTTAACCATAAGCAGTGTATATATTTTTTAAATAATTTCTAAATATAATAGCATGTTAATTGTAAGTTGTGTATATATATTTTTTAAATATATATATATATAATATAATGCTAATTATAAGTTGTATGTTTTTTATTTTAATTATACATAATAACAAACTTCAAAAATGGTTTTCACTACACCCTTCAAGTGAATTCTACCCATTTTAAAATAATCATTGCAATGGCTAATAAGAGTGACGTTTCTAACTTGATAATTTTTATAAAACCTCGTCCATTTGATTGAACACACACAATCGTATGTAACCGAGCTTCTCTCTCTCTTAAACATGGCGTCATCTTTATTTAGCGAGTTAGTTGAAGGAAGGGGTGAAAATATTCCCCGATCCAAATACGAACCAGCTGTTTCCAGCTTCCAACTTCCCCCACTGCGTGGGCGGGCATGCGCACTGCCTTCGAAAGTGAGTGGGCGGCACCAGTATCCGCTATTATTCCCTACTTGTGAAAAATAATCATTCTTAGTAATTGCTTCACGATTTTAATGTCAATACAACAAACTTTCGATTGTTTTTTATTGTCTAGAAAGATGTTATCAAATACATACCCGAACGACCGATGGTTCCTTTCGGAAATCTAATTGTTAACATGCAAAAAGAAAGTTAACGATTAAGCTATATGGAAAAGAGGAACCCAACAAGTGAAAATACGTCAATGTATTACCAAGATGAGTTTTTTAAATCAAATTAGTTCAAAATGTGATTTAGTGAACATTCTACACTTCAAAGATCTTATAATTGGAGCGGAATATGAAATCACCTCCATGAACAAATTGAAAACTAAATTTGGGAAATAAACAATTATTGCACGCTGCGAGCAAATTGACGGGGTTCAATTCAAGATATTCCTACGTACCACAGACGTACGCCAATGAAATAATTGACAACCCTGAAGCTGCGAAAGAATTGGCCGGGGCTGAATTAGTAATTAAAAAATATATGGAAGTTTTGGTAAGAGAAACGTCTATATTAAAGTTTTTCCTGTGCGATAGAATATTATGTTATCAAGGTAAATATTAAAGATTTCCCTGTGAAAAGAATATTATAATATGAATTATGTAAAGCTAGAACTGTTGTCCTATTTACACACCCATTTTTCTTATTTTTTGAGCTGATATATTATTTATACAAATAAACAAAAAAAATTAATTTGAAAAAAGAAATTGAATAGTTTCATCTCAACTGACCTATAAATAAAGATAGATAATTTTATAACCGCTAGCGTTTGAGCGATGGAGTCGCCATCAATCTATCACTGCATTAAAACCTTATGAATATGTATTAAGACGAATGTGCAATGAAAATGCACTCACATGGGACAATGCACTTCTAAATTTTAACAACCTTTTAGAGTAGAATTATGAAATATTAATAATTGAATCAATTAACCCTTTGTGTCTTAACGGGATCCGTAATTCCCGTATACTTCTGACGCTTGGTATTATCTAAATAGCGAGTAGAACGCACTTGTTCCCTTATGGGACTCTGAAGTACTTTATATTCTATCATATTGTAGCTTTAGTTTATCGCGGAGGGCGCCTCTATTTGAATTATAACCTAAATTGTCAGCTGTGACCGGTGTCAATTTGTTCGTTGCGTACCGTGGCCTACTGATTGCAAAATTTGTATGTATATTTGGTTATTTTATTATACCAGTGGATTGTACATTAGGATTTATCTTTTAGATTTTTAGTAGCAACTTTTCGGAACAAAATTTCGCCAAATTTTTCCCCCAGGCAGCTAAATATTCGGGACTGAAAAGTCCCGTTAGGACTGAAGGTAATATTATTTGTGAAACGTTTTATTTGATGTCTTATTGCGCATTTTATTCAATTTAGTTATGAGTAAGCGGTATCTCACCGACGATGAACTTGCGGCGGAAGAAGCGGCAATTGAATTGGAGCAATATGTTCAGGCTGAATTACCTTTAGACAATAATGAGTTCACCGATGAAGAGATTAGCGATGAAGAATATGTGACTCCCAATGAACACGTAAATGAAGAAATACAAATAGAAGAGGAAAATAAAGAGCAAAATGAAGAGCTGGCACGTAAGAGAAATACAAACACCAAGAAGCATTTTGTGGATAGACAGTGGGAAAAGAGAGATTTACAAACAAATGAAAAAAATTATAATTTTCCTGAGGGGCCAATAGAAGACTTTTTTCTGAACTGTAAAACTTCAGCAGATTATTTTATAAACGTTGTAGGCAAATCAACATTAGAGGATATTGTATAACAAACAAATTTGTATGGGACCCAAAAAAATAAGAACTTGAACTTGAAGTTGGATGAATTATTTGCTTTTATAGGGATTAATTTTTTAATGGGTTATCATAAACTCCCTAGTTATAAGAATTACTGGTCGACTGCTGACGATTTAGGTCTTCCTATAGT
>JAUIMX010001085.1:0-10234 GCA_033557805.1 Phaenonotum sp. SLE1380
TTATTTTTTATTGTTATTAAAATGTTCAGTGTCAAAGAACGATTTTTTTCAATTTTTTTCCTCAACTTCGATGTAAGAGTTGTTTTTAAGAGATGAAAAGTTTCGAAGTATATTATTATACCATAAATAGCAATATATTTTCATTTTTTCAAATATTTCCACCATCAAAGCACTCAAGCTTTCCAATACATTTTCCCCCTCATTTAATTGCAAGGGGTGGCCTTTGGGGGTTTAATCATACAAAAAACGTATTTACCAGATCTTGTTTACATTGAGAACATTTTTTCTATTTGAGACATGAGATAAAAACGTTTCATACTTTTTAAATACATTTTTTCATTAATTTCTTTATGTGATGTAGTTTTTAGGAATAGTTATATTAAATCCCCAAATACCAGTTCCGCCATAATAAGCAATAAATATTTAACGTATTTGAATATAATTACAGCCTATTTACCGGTTCAATTAATTAATTTTCAATTTATCAAGTTGAGGGGTAGTTTTCACCCCTTAAAAACAAAAAGCGCAATTTGCGACTGAGTCAGGTTTGAAGTGGAAGGTAAGACGAGCTTAATTCCAAATTTTCAGACAAATCGATGCAGTTTTGCAGATTTCGGAGGTAAGGCACTATTTTCATCTTGAATGACTGGACTATAATTGACAAACATCAGTTAGATTGAAATTGAAGAAAGTTACTTTGAATAAACGTGTAAGGTTTCTGTATTAGGCAAAAAAATTATCAATGCCTACGATGATATTGTGAAAAATAATGTTACTTTTCGTGCATGTATCCAACAGTGCATTTTTTTTAAACTACACATCGGCAAATTTGTTGACCTCCTTGATTTCCGAATACAAAAAGATTATTAAGTACAAACAAATACATAGGCTTAATACAAAATTTCATTCTCAAACAATATGGCAGCTTATGATTTGACATTGCTTTTACTATTTCATTGAAATGACCATAATATCAATTCCTGTGCAAATCAATGCTCATTAAAAAATGAAAATTAATCAAAAAAGAGATACCAAACAAAATAATTCAATAAGTTATATTTCTTTCTCTATTCTGAAGTACCATGTGAATGCGTCTGTGCATTTCATTATTTAAATTACCAATTGATCTCCAGGAATATTGTTCATTCTGAAATTCTAAGCCCATGAAGTGTAATGAGAGGATTCTGCTCTTCCAATTGTACCACATACGTGCCCAACGGGATTGATATTTGGTGAGCTATCTGGCCAATTCATTCGCTCCGTATTATACCTTCTTGTAGCACGTTTTTGACTTGCTTTTCTTCAATGGGACCTGGCATTATTGTCCTTAAACACAAATTTATCCCTAACATTTCGCAATGAATATACGATTATGTTTGAGACGTATAAGTTCACGGTCATGGCTCCTGGTATGTGAATGTAGCGTACGAAGACAATACATGACATATATCAGTCCAAAACTTTACACTTCTTCTCTGATACGCAACACGTTTTTGCAAAGGCGAGATGCTGTGACTGCTTTTATTGCCTTCAGGCTCTGTGCCGTTCAAAATTAACTGAATCTTGTCTCATACAGAAAAAGAACATTTCTCCATTGCTGTAAAAATCAATTCCTGTGTTCTATGGCATGCAGGTGTGTCTTGGAACCACAATTTTTGTAATGTGTCTATCTGATACGGGCTATTTCTATAAGAACTAAAAAAGGTTGACGATTAATCAGTTTTTCTGAATACAAAAATTGAAATATCAATTCTCAATAACCCAAAAATTTCCACCGTGAAAATTTGTCGAAGAATCACGAAAAATTAAAATTCCAAGGCCCTCTAGCGACCAAATTGTGCATTTGGCGCACAAAATTGAGACTTCATTTTACCTTATCTTGTCCTTGGGAATCTTGATTGCTCCGTGGAAGCCTACTTTCCGTACACCAGCATTTTTCGAAAATTTCAATATTACAATGGTAGTAGTGCGGTTATATCTGCAATAGTTTTTGACATCATTTTTCCAAAAAATAGTTGCAAGTGGATGTTCCGTAGATTCAAAATAGCGCATTCAATTGCAAATGATAACGGGTAAGGTCAAAATATGGTAGGTATTCATATCCAATCTGGTTAAGTATGACTACACCACAAAACAAATCAACTATGCGTGGACCCTTGAGTCGGGCAGGATTTTGTGAAATAGTTTAGATGCATCTATTCGGAACCAAATTTCTAGAATTTTTAAGAAATTTCGACTGCGTCCATTTTGACATAACTATTGAAAAACTGTATTAAAGGTAGAGTGCTCACTGAAAACATGTTAATTGAGCTGTAATACATTTATAATCCGTCTTCTGTATAACAGGAGTGTTCAAAAAGTTTCAGAATCATAAGGTATTTTTTCCCTCTATAGACAATCCCAAATGCGAGAAATATCTCAATTACATATTTTTTTAATAATTTCTGACCTAACCAGAAGTTTTAGCGATGGAAAGTTTCCGGAAGGAAGCTAAATTGACTACTCATAGAGGACATTTGTTCAATTTTCCATAGTGACAGTTGAACAGAAGTCAATGATTTTTAATGAAACAAATTGAAAACTTTCCCTCGATGTCTCAAGTTGAGTTGATACAAGTAATAAATTGTAGAAATAGTGGAAGATTGTACTTTGGTAGCAGAATAAAATGAATGTAAGAAATGATGGCTGATTTAAATCAGAGCAGCGCCAGCGTATGCAATGAGAGTTAAAAAGACAACAATGACATTGAATAATGAAGTGATATGGGGTACTAGCTTTGGCGTGGGTGCGCACATTCCAGATGTGTCGGGCGATTACTTCGCTGACAGGAGAATGTACGATTGGGGCTGTGGCACCCCCCAGATGCCCGATAGGCCGCGGCCGACCACAGCGCTAATGAGCAAGGCCCGCCCTGTCACAGAATGCGTGTCCGAACCTACCATTACCCGGTTCATTAACTATAGCTAATATGACATGATTGTCTTCTCTTATACATATGTAACGTCCAATTACATACTGTCAGCGATTATTTCAATTTACTTCGGCACGCAACGCACTTAAAAATTACTAATTACATCCATAACTGTAAGGAGCACTGCTTGGCTGTAGCGGGGATCGACACCGATATCTCAACGTGCCGTAAACATTGCTACTGTAAAAAACGTCCTCAAACAAATAGTCCGATCCAAAAATAAAACACTTACGTACATTTACACCATGCGTTTGCATGAACGAAAAAATGGGAAAAAATAACTTTAAATCTAATATTAACTAATCACCTTTTAACTATGCAAATCGATTTAATGGTAATTGATGTAACAATGTTAATAATTACAAGTTTATCATTTAATTTTTATTAGCGAGCATAATCAAATTAAGGGCTGTGATTAAAACATAACACCTTGGAACGGTTTTTAACATTGACATAGGTGCATTTGCCTTGTGAAACTCGTATATTTACATTTAGGAGTTATTTTCAGCCCTTCAATTTTTTCTCACATCTCCAAGATTTCTTCAATCCTAATCAATAACCGGCAGTTCTAATCCCACAGTAAATGATATTTATATTACCTATTCAAATTTCTATAGTGGTTAGGGTAATCTCTTCCAGACACTCTACAGATCTATCTTTTGCTGCAGTGAATTGCAGTATGTACTTTCTAAAATATGAAATAAAAATTGAGTTCTATATTTGTTTTGATTATTGTTCATGAAAGTTCATTGCTATAAAGATCTCCTCTTGTATTACCATATTGTTTCCATAGCACATTATGGAATAAAGCCTCCAAGAAAATTCATTTATCAAAGACATGCGCAAGATGCATATCTAAAATAGGCAATAAAAATTTTGTTCTTCATTTTCACCAACTACTATCCACAAAAGTTTGTTGCTATAAACATCTTTTCTTCCAAAAATACAAAAGTTCATTTCATTTGTATATTGTTTTAATGGCACTCTATGGAATATAACCTTGAAGGATTGGCAATTTTCACAAAACCTCTTAGAAATTGTTCAATTCCAAAAATAGATATGGAAAAATCTTGACAAGAATTGAAATTCTTAAAACATCAGATCAGTTGTAATGAAAATATACAGATCCTTCCGTTCAAAATTTTGAACTAAGAGCACTTTGAAGGGAGTGGGATTTAACTGCTCGGCACAACCCTATTTTGTAAAGTAACAATATGTTAATATTTCAAACGAAAAATATGTGAAATCTCGAAAACTGTCAATTTGAGTCTAGTAATGTTTTCGATATAGTCGTATTGAATTTAACTGAGGAATTCAAATTTTCAATAAAATATATAGTTATTTATTTGAAAAAATATAGTTGGGTGCTGTTACGGTATAAAGGGAACACCCTACTTAGTTGTAACTATAAGATAGTTCCCCTTCAAGAGATATTCTACTCTGTCAAATAAATGGGGCACCTGCGTAATTGCATCCAACCATCTTACTGTTGATCTACTAATCCGGTTTCTTGAGACTCTGATAAGAGACTTGCATGTTGAATAATGTGGAATAAATTGAATCTAATTCTGCAAGTAAACTGGCCACATTTTATAATGCCTATAAATATACAATAACCATACTTACAAGGTAATTGTGAATGAATGTACTCAGGAATGGTTATCCTATCTGATGATTCGATGAATTCATAAAGCCTGGTGTTTCCCTTATAGCTGGAAGATTTTTAGATAAAAACTCGAAAAAAACATGAGTAGGCTCTAATAATCCCTTCAATATAGGCCAATCCCCCAACCTGCTGTACTGAGGAAGGTCCTTGAGGTAATAGTGATTATCAGAGTTCTCTCAAATAATCTCAACTTTTAATAGAACCGATCTCACATAAGTATGATGCTTATATGTCAATTGCCCAATACGGTATATTGCCATTTCAGACGATAAATTATCTTACATGGAAAATAAATGAAAAGGTGGCAGCAAGATGGGTACGCGCCCCACGACCTTTTGCTAGCCCCAAATAGATGAAGCATATTGAGACACATACAATACAGCAAGAACAGAAGTAGGGTGAGGGAGGCAGTGAATAGAATAGAATAGAATAGAATAGAATAGAATAGAATAGAATAGAATAGAATTGTACCAAATTGTACCAAAGTACACATAATAATTACATAGAAAAATTAAATTTATAAATAAATTAGTACTTAAGCTCTGTATAGAGCATGGAAATCTGTTGATTCGATCACACTTATTCAAATACAAAAAAAAACCAATATTCCAATCACGAGAAGGTCAACGAGCAGGCAAGAAGCTGCCAAAATTCTGGGAAAGATACTACACCACGGTATAGAATGACTTCTAGAGCAATAATTGTTAGAATTTTTTCTTAAATAGAGTAAAATTCGGGACTTCACGTGATTCAATCGGTAAGTGATTTTAAGATCTGGAGTAAAATTTTCTCCTAACCCTGTCACTTAGAGCGAAAAGATCCACTCATTATCTACGACGAGTAGGATCGAAATCAATCAAGAGCGCGGCTCCGAACCCCATAATGTTCGAACTTGAGCTTATTTATGTTGTCAAGGAGGCACAAAACAGAGTTATCAATATTTTTGTTTTTTTTTTAGCGCAAACTGTTCTCTTATGATTTTGGAGGTAGTTCGTCAGTCTTTCCTTGACTAAATATTCTAGAATTTTGGATACAGATATAAACAAAGATATCGGTCTATGATTACCCATATCAGAAGAAAACCTGAGCTCTCTACTCAGTAGCATCCCTCTTAAATCCATAAGATGCTGTAATGAACGACTTGTAATATTTTTATTCCCGTTTTCACAATGTGGTTCTCTCGCCAACTGCTACTTCAGCTAAGGTGACTTTAGGATTTTTATTGTGAAAACGGATGTTATGTATCCATAAATAGAAAAATATTCTTCTTGAGGTAGCATTCATGCATAAGTGAGTCTTCAATGGCGCACTCCCACCTTCCTCTTCCAATTACAAGGAATGGAAAGTTGATCTGGGAGAGACACACCAATGCGGTTCACGCTACATTCCAACGTGGCTCATGCGACATGAAAATATTGTGAAGAAGAGGACAGTCTGTTCCATATTCTGAAAAAAGGAAAGTGAGAAAGTATCTATGGTTCTCCGCATCGTTGAGTGAAGGAATTCATTCATCGTCTACCCTATTCAAGGTATGTACAAGAAATAGCTGGCAACTCTTAACGATTTTCAGTTATAATTCTCCTCATTCTACACATTTCTTGATAGCATGCTCAGAAAACTTAAGCGTTTCAGCATCCGTGTATCTTCTCGTGGGTACTACTTAGTACTTAGTAACTACACGGTAAATGTATGTCATTGATATCGTAGTATTTATTTAATTCACAAAATGAAATTTGGTAATGAAATCTAATGCCTTTCAAGAAAACATCTACATTATTTGGGGTACAGCTATAAATTTTTCAATATTGTAGTTATACAGAGTGTCCCAAAACTGTGACCATTGTCTTAACTATAAATACTGGACCCAGCCAAGAAGTTTTATAATAATAGTTATGTGACTTCAAAGTTGAGGGGAAATATGGCTTTAAATTAATAATTTTATAAAAAAAATTATGCGATTATTTCAATTTTTGGCATATAGTATACGCCATAACAGGTGCAAAATCTGTGCAAATTTCATTCATTACTTTTCGGGAACACCGTGTTTACAGACACAACCAATGGAACTTCTGAAACACAAAAATTTGACTTTGAGACAACATGATCCAAATAGAAAATTTTATTTAGAATATTTATTGTCCGTTTCAAAATTTAGTTTGTTCAGCATGTCTACCTTTTTAATTTAGACATATTTTTCATTTAGAAAACTCTTTTGAAAATATCAACTAAATATCACAATAGTGGAAAATTCTTCAACCAAGTTCTTCCACGGTAAAGAGATAAGGGTGGGGCTCTACTAATCCAACTTTTGGGGTAATTTTCGGTTAGCCATTGTCTAACAGCATCTGCACAATGAGATGCTTCTTTATCGTAGAGATATCACAGTAGAGGTCTTGTGTGAAGTACCACATCTTCGAAGAATAATGATATTGTATTTGTTAGGAAGTCCAAATAATTTTCAGTTTTTGTGGAAGAATTGCTGGCCCAAAAATAATTTTCACAAATGCCTTACTAAACGTTCAGAGAAAACCCATGCTGATGATACCTTACAATGATTGGATGTGTGTCTTCGTGGACCCATTGATACATTTTGTGGTGATTGTAAATGTCACTCCTTGTGAATGTGGCTTCATCCGTCTGTCTTTAGAAAGTAAGATAGGAACTGATACATTTTGTACTTTTTTATAACTGAGTGGTCTTCAACATGGTTCCTTGAATAGACGTGACACTAAATGGTAGAAAAGTTCTTAACACCATCCAGACGAAGATCTTAAATCCGATGAAGGCGATTTGGAAGCGTTTCAGTATAATATCTTGTAGCCGCTGATGTATCTTTGTAATATTGATCAATAATCAGAACCATAATACTCATTTCATCATCGAACAACTGATGTTACAGAAAACGGAAATCAAAATAAACACTAGCAGAAAAAATAAACACAATCAATAACAAATAGGAACGAGAAAGGAAAGGAAAATGATTAAAATATATGAAACAATTGAAAATAAAATTCTATGCCACAATAGAAATAATTAGACAGAATGTTCTGTAGCAGTTATTTTCAATTTCACGTTTATTTGACATGGAGAGAAGATTTTTAGGGAATTTCCTTTTTATGTAAAAACATAGAATCGGTTTTATTTTTTCTCGGAAATCAAGCGTCAAATCAAGATTTTCTAATAGAAGAAAGATATTCCGAATAAACATTCCATTTCGATCATATTACTTAAAATCAAATTTATAAAGTTCTTGAAGGTCTAAAATCAAGGGTACTAAGACTGTTAGTATGACTGTTGGGAGAAAAATATGACTGGAATTTGAACATATTGCACACCTGTTTATACCTCATATTATGAATCAAAGGTAGAATGATCACATTTATTATAATTGTAAAGTTATTGAAAGAAAACCGACTTTTTCCAACGTTGAAGTCTTATAACCTACATGAAAAGTTTCTGACCATAGGTTATGTTGATAAATCATCCTACTATGGATCGACAATATTTGAAGGTAAGAGGATGCCCACATGTTTTAAGACACCCCAATAATTTTCAACAATATCTCTATTTTTTTTAATGGCTTTCTGGATCGTAGTCCATTGAAGAATGCGTGTATTCATCCGGACTGGGATTCGAATCTGTTACACTATGACCCAGGTATAGCCATGTAATGATACTTTATTACATAAACATAAACATAAATTTATCTAGCCAAGGCCCGAAAGAAAAATAGCCATGTCAACGAACAATAAACAGGTACGGCTATACAGGGTGTTAAGTAATAAGTGCGAAAATTTTCAAACACTGATTCTTTGTCCAAAATTAGGTGAGGTAGTTCATATAAACTTTTTCTCTGACATCATTCTCTAAGAAGTTAGACGGTTTTGAAGCTGGCGCGCTGAAGGTGCTTTTTATTAAATATCTCCGAAACTGCTCGAGATAACTACATACTATTTGGTACATGAACTAAAATTGATAAGTTGCGTTAATTGCTGGTGGCGCTTGAGAAAAATTTTCATCATGAGCGTGCGAGGATGGGGGTGAAGTCCATTATTCACCCCCATTTTTTCAAGTAAACATTTTTTGATGAATTTTTTTCAAGACTATAATTCTCTGATATTTTAGGAATAAAAAAGGTATATACACTTATAGGAAACTGTAACATGGATAGTTCTTAAGAAAAAAATAAAATCAATTATTATGGGCGGACATCAACCAATACGCGATAGCGGAGGTTCATCATCAAAATCAATTTTCACTTAACGTATGGGTTGGAATAGTTGGAGACTTTTCAATTGGGCCACATTTTTTTCCACCAAGACTCAATGGCGGAGATTACTATAATTTTCTGGAAGAGGTGTTTCAGATAACAGTTACGAATACGTAATACTAATACAGATTTACATAATAATTGATATTATTTTTTTTTCTCGAAAACTATTCATTTTTCTGCTTTCTCCAAGAGTGCCTTTTTCATTGTTAAAATATCAGGGAACCGTAATCTTGGAATAATTTTTATAAAAAATGTAGGGTTGAGAAAATGGGGGTGAATAATGGTATTTACCCTCCTACCCGCACGATGAAAATTTTTATTAAGCGCTGCCATCAATCAATGTGACTTATGAATAATAGTTCATTTACCAAATAGCATGTAATTATTAAGAACGTTCCCAGAGATATTCAATAAAAACTACTTTCAGCACTCCATCTTCAAAATCGTCCAACTTCTTAGAAAATGATGTTAGAGGAAAAGTTTATATAAACTACACCACCTAATTTTGAACAAGGAATCACCGTCTGAAAAATTTCGCACTTATTACTTAACACCCTGTATGTATAAAAATAAATCTGCAATAACAATGCAAAAAATATAATCCTTAATAAATTAGCAAACATATCTGGTGTCAACTCTTGGAGGTGATAGGTTGGATGAGCTTTCAGGACACTGACCATGACCCTTCTGGAAGCCGCCGGGGCAGTCATAGTTTGGATGGCAGATGGCAACCAGTTATACCACCCACAGCCCCAATATGAATTCATTTTGCTGCATTCTCTGAATTCGGTGGTGAGTCGTAACAATTTGCGTCTCTGTTCTTGATGTTATAGTTGTGAAAATCACTGTTTCCCATGAAAATCAAATTGTTGGTGTGGACATATTCCAGAAAGGCAAGTACATATAAATTGTACATGGTGAGTATCCCCCTGATTGCAAAGCGCGGTCTGCAAGGGTCTCTTGTTTGGGCCTTGCAAGTAATTCTGACTACATGTTTTCGCAGCAGAAGTACCTCTGACGTGACTAAAGACGCCCTCCACAGCAGTAGTTCATACCGAAGGTGACTTTCAAAATATGCATATTATACGATGACGGCGGCTTCAATCGTCGACTCTTGCAATAATCTTTTTTTTTTAATGGCCCTTCGAGCTTCAGCCCATTTAGCCAAATTATACAGCTTTGACTGTATATTCTGGATATGTTGGTATAATGCCATTAAAATATCATACGAATTTGTGGATAGTATTGCGACAATTGAGGTTGGGATGTGTACGTTCAAGTTTTTGAGTCTTGTCAGGAAATCATCAATTTCTGTCCTTTTGTT
>JAUIMX010001086.1:0-10233 GCA_033557805.1 Phaenonotum sp. SLE1380
TTCGTATCGTAGTCACGTGAGTATATCGTATAACGTATCGGATATCGTATAACGTAGTGATAGTGCTAAAACTCTCTGTTATTATAGAATTGATGTGTTTATTTCATCTATTAGTGTATTTGATGATATTAATAAATTATTTAATGAACACAATGTAATATTCTCCATGTTTATAAGTCATTTGTTCATAGGGGTGGTGAATGTTGAAATGAATTCAATATCAAGTATTGATAAATCTATAATAGTCAATAAATATTTAATAAAACGAATTATAGTATTAATGTACTCCACACATAGAGACGATGAAGTTTACATAAATAATAAGCATTGATAGGTCTATTATCTCAATAATCAGTATCATTAAAAACGTTCATAGTATTGATAAAATCTTCTTATTATGATTATGATTGCGAACATAGATTTATGAAGAGTGATTATTTTTATATTATTACATAATATTGATTAATGTATGAAAGTATAAACTAATATTTCATAATTAATAATGTTCATGATCGCAATGAAATCGGTTATTGGGCTAATTTTTATGTGCGAAATGATAGTTAGAACCTAGTTTTCAATTGCATTCACGAACCTTTTTGGTTCAGTGCAGAATTCCGCCAACGTTTCAACAAAATTTTATTGTCTTCTTCAAAAGAGTTTGGATGCGGATGGTTTGCTTATGAATCACAAACTCATAAAAACATATTGAGATGTATAAGCGAATTGTTTGCATCCCAACTCTTCTGGAATAAGAAAAATAACATTTTGTTGAAACGTTAGCATAATTTTATTCTTGCTTGAATCCTGCCTCACGAATTTTTATATTAAGATTAACAATAGGATCGAAGAAATCGAATTTCGTAAGTATTATCAATAGCACTGGTACAATTAATGTTTTTACTTTCAGTGAGTGATACATTTCGTGTCAACAGCTACAATATCGTACATTTTATTTCTAATCTGTACCTACAAACTTTGTAGTCGACGATGTTGCTTTATATGCTCCTGAATTGAAGCTGTAATTTTTTCAAGCTGTGTATTCAGGTTAGGTTCATATTAATGTTGTACATCGTTGGGTGCCGCGCCATAACCTTATTTGTATATTTACTAGAAATACGTGTTTACTTGCGAATTGCATGAATTCAGGATACAATATGCACTGAGAAAAACATTGATTTGGTTTTGATGAATATATTTTTAAGAATTTTATTCTTTTATTCTCAATAATATTTTTTACGTCTAATGATAATAACTCGGTGTAATTTACAAAATGCATATCTTTTAGTTGAATATAGTGTTGATTTGAATTATTTGTTTAACTCAGAAATATTTAGTAAAAATTAATTCATTTCTTGAAGCTCGTTTTATTACGGCAATGTCCCTCTATTACGATTATGTTTACTCGATCCTCATTAGAGGGCGAGCTAGACAAACACGCCTACGCAAATTGTTTATTATTTTATAATATCTATATGCTATATTACGAGTTTTCCTAAAAGAGAGACACGGTCTAAATGTAGCAAGAACGCATATGAACATATGAAGGTTATAACTATATCACCCACGTAAAGATGATTTTAACAAGCTATGAATGCTACAAAAAGGAATTTAATTTAGCTGCTTTGATTGAAAGAAATTTGATTTTGTGCCTGTGTATTGCACCAGCTTGAAGATATTAAATAATAATAAGGTAAATAATTCAATTTGTTGAAGCCAAAGAAATATATTCAAAAAATTATCCATTTAAATTGAAGTAAGATATATTTGATTAGCGGGCTTTAACTCAAAGGACCATGACAAGAAACATATATCTTTACTAAGTCTCAAAGATATCTTTTCTTTGATTCAATGCATTATCAGAATCCTTTCTGTCAGTGCAGTATTCTTCTTAAATTGAAATTAATAAACAAAAATGTAACGAATCAGCTTTTGATTCCCGTAAATGTAATAATTCAATAAAATCCAATTATTGAATTATTTATTTAAATCATTAAAAAAACTCTGTACCATGATTTCATAAATCTGATAATTCATGTAATAGTCATTCAAAGATCAATTTTTGTCAGACATCCATGTTAATAAATGAATTCATTTGCAAAATAGATATTCATTAAATCATTTTATTCACTAGACCAAACCTTCTATTTTTTGTAAACGCGATTAAAATTGTCAATTAAGAAGCAAGAGAATAAATTCAAAAAATTAAACAGTTCATTTTAATTCTACGTAGGAATGACATTTGATATTGATATGACTTCATTCCATTTGTATATTAGAAGAGGATTTGATAAAACAAGCTGATACAAAGATGATTCAAAACGAGATTAATATGCTCGAAACATGTTAACATAATCACAAATGAGAACAAGAATCTGTATTCATAATGCACGTGTATGTAAATAAATGTAAGAGTTGACAAAACAGTAATTCAATTGTCTCCCGTCATGGCAATTGCATTATATTAGCGAAGAAGACAAAAAGAGCGTGTTGTAAATTTGAATCCGGTGAGTGGGTTACAAAGCTAAGAGGTACGTTGCCGGAGTACAGGCGGGGACCCATGGTCGGGTAGATGGCAACAATGAGGTGGAGGCACTTCCTAGGGTCACCAGGCCACCGGACCGTGCATCCTGCTGACTCTGACAGCCCTACCCAACGGAAGATCGCAGTAAGCACGCTGCAAATTAACTCGTAACCGACATTGTTGAAGACGACAATAATAACAACGGTATAATTGCACAAAAACCGATCTAGATACTCATAGAAACTGACTTGCAGATAAACCATTTTGTTGATGGTCTTGATAGATGTGCTTTTGTTGAAGTTCACTCTTTGACAAGTCTTTAAAATCACTATTGCCAACAAAATTAAGTAGTCGTATTTTCATCTAGTTTAAAAAATTATTTACCTTTTAAATTTGTTACTTCAATTGAGTGGACTGTATTTTTTATTCGTAATTAAAATTACTGGACTTTTGTCTTGATCTTGAGCTTTAATCGTCAATATTAGCTATTGAAAATTTTGTTCTACTAGCGCTTTATCTAGGAAGTGATTTCTATAGAATTCAAAGAGAAAGAGAGAAACGTAACATACAGGCAACTATTTGCAGCATTAGTTAACCTGCAGGTCACTGATTTGGCTTCGATAATGTAGAAATTTTGGATGTTGAAAGAAAATATAAAAATAGATCAACAAAAGATTGGTATATAACGTTACCCTAACACTGTTAACGATAGGAGAGATTGACCAATTGAATGTAATTTATAACAAAATAATTCAGAATATGACCGAAGACCATTTTTAAATTTCACGCGAATGTAAAATGTAGCAGAGGGGTTTAACTAAATATGTACGCCGTTCAAGGCAGGGCTTTTGAAAAAGTGTTTGCAAACAGAATGTAAGTAGTTTTATAGATGTATTTTCAAAATTGCCTGTTTAAAATGTATTATGTTCGTTTTCTAATTTTAGTTTGTATTTTTATTGTTTGTGATGTTTATATTGGATTTTGAATTGTTTGTCGTTTATTCTAGTTGAGAAAGACCAAAATATTGGGTCGAAACGTCAAATCTCCCTTTAATTGATGATCCTCAAACCCAAGAAACTCCTCAAGAATAAAATATTTATGTTGAAAATATACATAGCTTTCTTAGATATACATTCCGTATATTTATTAGGAAAATAACAGCTTGGAAATGTAATGAAGACGGGGAAGAGATGGTGTTACTTAAGTACTTTTAAATAAGACATAATTCAACATTTCCTTTCACTATACGGTGATTACATTACGTATATTATTACGTACATTGTAATTATACTAATGTCTGTTAATATACAGTTTGTCCATCGTCTGTAAACATGTAAACTACCTATCGGACACAAAATAAATAATAAAGAATTCATTAACACTCGAATGACCTCCATTTTCACTAATTTTTAGATCTGTATGTTGAACAGGTTTACGATTGTTTTGGGAAACTGGAGTAAGTACGCATTTCGTTATAAATATTTATTTTATTTACCTACTTTTTTGGATTGGCATTATTTTGTTAATTTTATTGAAAGTTGTAGGTTAAAAATTGATCTAGTGATGTCAGTTCGTAACATCATTTTTAGAATTCAGAACTTGTCATTTATCTCCACATTAATCTACAGTGATGCATTGAAACTGCACAAGGACGCCACATAATTTGCATTTGTGGCACATTCATTCTTTTGTTTGCCATGGTGTCCATGATTTTTGAGGCGCAGACAAAATGAAATGGTGTAATTTGTATGTACTCACCTCATTCGGTTCCGAGAGTTCGAATATGTCCAGACGGTTGGCATTCCACTGGGCGATGACGTTGCGTAGGGCCTCTCTTTCAAGGGCCCTACGATCACCCACCGTCCCGTGCATTTTAGCACCCCCTAGAACAAAAAACACCCCCATTAATTATACAGAGAAATTCCTAATCCATAAAGAATATCAATAACACTTGCACATACATTTCCATAAATTCATCAACATTGACGTTTAGTTTTGTCAACTGTCAAAATGTCATTATCAAAATCAAGGCACACTTTACACTAATCCTACATGAGTTTTTCACTTCTCAGCAATACCAAAACATTATTTCACACTTGAATAAGCGGGGGCGTGAACAGTGCGAAAAATGTTCACTTTAATGGAATTTCACAATTGCAAGAAACTCGAGGTCGACTAATTACATGCAATCCATGCTTTTTAATTTGCGAACCATCGGGTAAAGACCTGTGTAACAAAGTTGCTGAACTTGCCGACCCTATTCTGATTTTTCTCACGCAGAGCACCCAGGATTATGCACCTGCATGAAGTGATTGTTTTGCGTTGAACCGTTGAATTGCACGTAGTTCTTTCCTTGCAAAAAAAGTATCACACATTCTTTCAGCGTCGGAATCTCAAACATTGTTTTACCGTTTATTATTTCAATTCGAAGTTTTGTTTATTCTATTTAGGTATATAAATTTTCTGGTTGAGTAATGAGGTTGCAATAACATCGTTAAACAAATTTGTTCTATATTTTTTATTGTTGATATTATCTTTAAAGTAATGATAAGAAAATTATGTACAAATATGTACTTGTCATGATTTCCTTCTTCTCAGGTTGTTGGTTGTCATAATATTGATTCACTGATTAAATGTTATTGAATTTCCGGAATTTTTTATGTACACTATCCTGTTTTTGTAGGAACTATATCCGGATTTATACGAGCTGTAGGTTGTTGTAATGTATTTTAAAATTATTTACTATATTCGTTAAATTATAGCGTTGACCCATTATATTCTGTATTTTTTTTAGTGGAAAACGCTAATATTTTTGTGAAGCTAATATTTTTTTGAACTATTAACTGAACTGTCGCCTTCTTAGGGCATCATTAAAATGTTACAAACTAAAATAAACGAAATATAAAATGTTAACAATGGCAAAACAGAACCTACCTTGAATTTCTTTTTACTATCGAAGGTTATTTTAAAAATGTTTTTAAATTTGAAGTGTTTGTCAATAAATAAAAAGAAAAACAATTGCATTGTTGAAACATTTGGGGAATATACAAAGCAAGTCCTTGAAATTCGAAATAGCAACAAAAACAATGCAAGTGCGTTGGAAATTGATGATATTGGAAATGTAAATTGTAACTAGATATGAAATTATGAAGAAAAATTCGAACACAGAAATTATTTTGTTTCTTAAATTTTTTCAAATAAGGAATTTTTGTTCTAATTCACTATTGGCCGGTTCCGCCAAACTAAATGAGACAAAATTTAATCTTAAGTAGTAATTTTTGCTTTTCAAATGTTAAATTTTACATTTGTCAAATAAAAAAATTGACATTTGCTAAGCAAAAATTTTTACTTAAGATCAAATTTTGTCTTGACTAGTTTGGTGGAACCGGCCATATGTATTGTTTCATTCCGTGTTATTCTTTTTAATCGTTTACTGACTCCAAAAAAAAGGTCACTAACCCCATTGAAAATAACAATATCTCAAAATTAATAGATAGGTTGCATTTTTGTTTTGTTTTTCTTAAATAAGACTATTGAAAACATCTCAGCGCAATCTATGAAACTGACTTGATAACAATAACCACAATTATTTCCTCAAGAAAATCAAAACAAAGAAAAAAATCCATTCAAATTAATAAAATTGGCGGGTCAGTGGTGTAGTCGTCTACGATCTCCTTCTATGTCGATTATGGTACTATCCGTCCCTAGTTCGAATCCAGGCAAAGTTTTTTCTGGCAGAATTCTTTGACATTACACAATAGGCTCACGTAGGCGAAAATAGTAGCGGTATATAAAACCATGAAAAAAATTAATAAAATTCATTAAATTCTACTTTTCTTTCCCTTGTGAAGGATATAATGGTGGTCTTGTCACAAAATTAACAGATTAACCTGTCAGACACTTAACAATTCATAATTACGATAAAATGAAAATAAATATTCTCAACTTTTCCATAAGAATTTGAAATGACTAAAGTGAAAGAAATTGATTGTGATAACAGGAAAAAAGTCACGATAATTTCCAGGCTGCAGTCACTTACAAAGAAATAATAAAGGTATTTTTGTTGATCGGTCCAAAGCATAAGTAATTCCATAAATTATAGATCATACTCCGTTCTCATTAAAGGCAATTTTAAAGTAGCAATAAAATTAGCTTATACGCTCCATAAAAATAAATTTAGATTTCCGTCGTGCCAGGTCGAGCCAATGTGTGCCTTAGGAAGATCTGACTGAAGAAAATGTGCCACAATTTGAGGAACAATGGAAGCAATGGAACCTGTTCCATCGTTTACAAACAAATCGTAGTAATGCGCAATTTTATGGTCAAATTGACCGTGACCAAGGGGATTACACCACTACTTTTAACACAAAAGCTTGATAGGCAAAATGTTTCTTTGGTTGAACCCGCAATTACAGTAAGCTGCCTTAATTTCTAGTTATGTGCTCATTAGCATATCGGCTTTTTCGTCATAATACCGTCAATGACACTGATTATCTATTTATTTTGTAATTTAACTCATTACTTTTTAAAATTCAATACCGTTATTTTCTCATGATGAGGCGCAGTCAAATATTTATGAAATTATCTATAACGGTTCCACACGGATATTTAGTAAAAATTATTCTGAAGAGTACATTTTTTAAACGATCTAACGCACCAACGAATTTATCTGAATATTTTTGGATGAATTAGTTTCATAAATTTGGGAATTAGTGTAGTGAGAAAAATGTAGGGAAATTCAGAGAATTTTATAAATTTTACAAGGGTTTTCATGTAAAAATCATGACTTTCCTCATATTTACAGAAATATATGGAATATCACCAAAGAATTACATAATTTTTGTAAAAATACAAAACATTCGCTAAAATTCAATGGAAATTTATACTTTGCATTAGAAAATTGAATAAATATGTAGAAAAGATCCGTTTACTTCTTTTCTTCTTATTTAAATATGTAAAATTCCACCTCGAATAGAGGAATCAAATAGCAAATTTACATTCCGGTAAGTAAATTCACAAATATTTTAAAGCATGTAACCAATCTATTCTTCTTTGATGAGTGCTCTACAGTTGGGCTATTCTTCATATTCAATTTGTGATTTCACATGCATCCTTGAATATTCAATTGTAAACTCACATATAAATTACGAAAATTAATACGTAACTTCACAAAGACACAGAAAAATTCATTTGCAATTTCACAAATAATCCCATATATTACTCCGTAATTTCACATGCAAATCGGAGTATTTAATATGTAATTTTAGAAAAAAAATGGTAACCTAGAAGTTTGTAATTTTAAAGTCTTCTGTGAAATAATACAATATTTGTAAAAATACCGGAAAGTTCTTGGTCATGGTCATGGAAATTCTTGTAAATTTACAGAAATATTTTTCTCACTGTGGGCAGCCTATACGCAAATTATTTCAAGAACTTGGATTTCAACCCCTGTGGATATGCGCCTGACTTCAAAACAAATTATTATTCAGAAACTATAGTGGATAACGGCCCAAATTCGAAACACAGCCATCCGTCACGTATATTCGCATTAGATACCTAAGAATGTCACGTAAAATTCTAATAAATGTCAGAAAATGCTTATTCTGAATGGTATTTATTGCAAAACTATTTATATACTCGTGCCTCAAGCCTAAATAAGTCCACTGTCTTAAAATAGAAATTACTGCAAGCCGTACACGTCATTCGAAGATTTACTTTGGTTTGGGGACATAAATATCAGAGTATATTGAGGGTGATTCAGTTTCAGATCGTCAACAAAAATTTTTTGGAAATGTCGATCACTCTCTTTGTTCAATCTGTTACGACAGCTGACAGTACCTATTCTAAAATTTTCATTGTTTGAAATTGAACTGAAAATGTGCAACAGTTTTGCTACATAAAATTTTTAAAAATACAAATAGCTGACATTTGGAAGTACAAAGTTTTAAGGAAGATGAATAAATATTTTTCGAAACGTCAATAAAGGTTTCTAACAGAATAAAAAATCGAGTTAGAATTGAAACAAGAAAAAATGAAAGCAGATGGTTTTTCAAAAATAATAACAAGAAGTCGATTCCTATCGATTATTAACTTCAGCCCACTAGTCGGGGGTAGCAAACCCTCAACATTGTTAAATGGGCCATGTAGCATTGAATATTTTCTTGATTTTGAAATATGTCAATTATTTTTTGCGCATTCTTTCCATGACTACAAAATATTGTATACACCCTCAAAAACACAAAATCAGAAATAACTTGACAATTTTGAAAGATAGATACATATAGGAAAACTGATATCGATCATGCAAACAATAAAATGTAATCAATATGAAAATACGAATTATTTATAAACAAACCTTTTTGAATAATGATCCTCCTTGGATTCCTTTTTCCTTTCAAATTTTTAGACACCATTTTCGCTTCTTACCGCCAAATTAAACAATCACTTGAACACATAAACGATTAGCAGTTATTTTTAATGTTTCAAAACACAAATCAAAGTCATTCACACTTTTTCTGTAAGGTTCAAATAAGAGGTCAAAAATTAAGCCGGAAATACTATGAGTGCATGTATGCTCTAGGTGATATATTGCCATAAAACAAGATAGTGCTTATCTGTGAGCGTTAGAATTCCTCGCATAGTTCAATTTTCCAGTGACTTCGGTATCATACAAGTGGATAAGAAACAGAGCAAAGTTGTTGATGCAAGAAGGCCGATTTCACGAGTTGTTAGGGCGACTGGGATTTTAGCCAAATGGAAGAGTGTTCTTGAATTACAAGCGCCCTTTTACAGCCCCTAAAATGTTAGGGGCGGGCGCCAGATATATTACACAAGAGGCGCCAAATAAGACAAGAGTTTTGACGAATTCTTGGAAGTGTTTCCTTTGGAAGAGATTATGTACCTAGTAAAATTCAACTATTAGGAAAACTAATAGAAAATCATTATTTTAAATGGGATCTGTCGAAAATTTCGCATTATTTCAACAATTTTTCATTTAAAACGTTGTAGGAGATGCAGTTCCTAGAAATTTGTTTGCTATTGTGTAAAGGTAGACATGCAACTCAAGCTTCGCTTCACCCTGTTAATAACCATTCATGGTTTTGCCTCTATTGTGTAGTCGCTCAAAAGCTTTTAGCTACTGACTTTGAAAAGGTTGAAAATAGTGATATACATCTTCGAATAATCTCGACAACTTGCTTATTTGTGTGCAAAAATGTGCAGATGTAATGTTTTCAAGAATAGATAAAAATAAGTTTAACATGATAGGAAATATCAATTTAAATCGTTTTTCTTGTAAAAATAAGCAACTATCGAGAATTATTTAGTGTTAAAAATTTATTAATTCTAAGACACTTGGGTTTCGTACTCGAGTTGAGAATCGAGTCTTCTTTCAAATACTGGAGTTCACGGACTTGATTTCATTTACAAATACTTGGGTCCAGAAGTTATTCTCATTCCAGTACTCGAGTACAACTAAGTACTTGGACTCGAGTCCAGACTTGATTCTTTTCAAAAAGTACTCGAGTCGACTTGACTCCTAATATCACCGATTTGTCGCATCACTAAATAAAAGAGACATGCATTCAATCTACCTATATACGCAGATTTCAAATAGATATGCAACTTACATCTAGGGGAGATTGGGGAAATGAGAGTCACTGGGTAATGAGGGTCAACTCAAAATAGACGGAATGAAGTCATTTTCTAAATAC
>JAUIMX010001087.1:0-10232 GCA_033557805.1 Phaenonotum sp. SLE1380
TTTCATCCGTATGTTTTGCTAGAGCCAATCTTATATGAGGCAGGCCTGTATGTCTTTTGATATTTTCTACAGCTTCTGTTATGGAGATAGGACGGGTTAAACTTAAAATTCGACCAGCTCCTACCGATGGATTGTTCTCATTCACTAAAATTGGTGAAGAGGTATTAAATGTAAATGCCTTCCCTAACCAATCATTTACACCCCCTTGTACAGCATCCCAACTGGTATGAGGTGAAAAAACCGCAATGCCATTTTTCAAACAATTAACAACAATTCGTTCTTTCCATGTTCTGCAAATTTAAAATTAGTTCGTAAAATATATTTGGTTTCCGCAACTCTTACCTGCTGGTTACAGATTTCAATCCTTGGAAAATATTTGGATGATAAGAAATTATTAAACCTGATTTCAAATTAATGGCTTCGTCCAAAACATCTTCGGTCAAATCGTTGGTCAACAAAATTGATTTAATAGGTTCGTCTTGCATTGGGTCCACCAAAAGCCCTACATTGTCCCATGGTTCAGCATATTTCATAGGTGCAAACTTCTCCAAGCCTTCAAGAATTTCTTTGAGCTTTTTACCAGCAAAATTTGGCATCTTTTTCGAATTTTGATAGCAACAGTAGGATTTATTTTGAAAGTTTGTGATATTGGTATATTTTTTTGATGCTATCAGTAATCTATTCAATAATCTTGAACTCATTTATTGGAAACTAAAAAAAAAGGTGTCGTATTAGTGTTGAACAATTTTTTTATACTTTTACTTGAATTATTTTTGATTAAACATTATTTTTGGCAGTTGTTTATTTTTGGTTACATAGACTACACTGTGCTTCCACAGGAAAAAATCATCTGTGTTAAGGAATTCTTCTTTCGTATACCATGATAAAAAATTGCATGAGAAAGTTCAAATGTTCTTGATGAACACGGATCGTGCCAACTCAAAAAAGTTACCATGTCAGAAATTGTAACCAAAATAGAGCAGGTGAGCCAGTTGTGGCCAACGACCCCTCTGTGGACATTTGGATTTTAAATCCATTTTTTTTATTATTGATTTTACAGAAAATATTTATTAGAGTAAAAATTTGTACTTAATCTGAAACTAAAAAATATCTGCAAACATGTTCGGAAAATTCATTAGTTTGTCGGAAAATTTGAAAAATTCAAAATTGTCTTAAGAATAAAGAACTCTTCTTATCAACAATATCGAAAAATTTTGTTAAGATAATTCATTAAGAATGATGATTTGTTACTAAATACGAAATTTTGAATTAAAATTAGCAAAAAAAATTTTTTTGTTTTTTGAAATTTTTGAGAACATCGAATTTTTTTCCAATTTATTTTGCATGAATTCCTTGTCATAGTTTTTAAGGGTTTGGAGGGGAAAAATCTTCAAATAAAGCTCTCTAACATAATTAAAATGAACAAAATTTAAAAATTAATTGATAATTCGCTCTTTGTTGTTGCAAACATCAATTAATTTTCAAGTTGTAAAAGTTGTTCTTATTTTTTTGAAATAAGTCTATTGGGAACATCTCAGAGTAATCTCTAAAGTTGAATTAATTACAAAAACAACAGTCCTACACTCAAGAAAATCAAAACAAGAAAAATTTTTATTCAAAGTAATAAAATTCAGTTGAGGAGGTAACTATGACGTAATATCAAAAGAGAGTTTTAGCACGCATCAAACGTTATACGCTATACACTAATAGTCACGTGACAGTGAACGAAAACTCCTTGAAAATTGCGATAAATGGCTAAAATTTCTAGCAGTTTTGCAAAGCATTCGTATAACGTTTACGTATGAAAATGGTAGTGCTAAAACTCTTTTTTAAGGGATACAATAAGGGCCCTTTTCGTATCGTAGTCACGTGAGTATATCGTATAACGTATAACGTAGTGATAGTGCTAAAACTCTCTAAATTTCAACATAACCGCCGTCATTCTCTATGCAGATGATGGTTCTGTTATGCACTTCACCGATAATTCTTCTCAACATAAAGGGGGTTATTTCTCTGATAAACTCCCTAAATACATTTTCTGAATGGTCGATATTCCTAAACGGGCGTTGTTTATAAACAGAATCTTTCAGATGTCCCCATAAGAAAAAATCACAAGGTGTGATATCGGAGGAACGAGGGGGCCAAGGGGTTTCCGAAAATCGACCAACCCATTTTCCTGAAAAAATGCTTTCCAAAAATTCACCAACTTCATTGGTTCTATGACATGGCGCACCGTCATGTAAGAACACCATCTTTTGTCTTACTGCTAGTGGCAAATCATCAATTTCATTAAATAACTCAGTTCTTAGAAAATTTAAATAATTTTGAGAAAATAGACCCTATTTCTAAATAATAAGAACAACTTTAAAAAATTTAAAAATTAACTGATGTTTGCAACAAAAAATGCGAGTTATCAATTAATTTTTAAATATTGTTTATTTCAATGGGATTAGAGAGCTTTATTTGAAGATTTTTTCTCTCTAATCGCTTCAAAATGATGACAAGGAAGGAATTCATGCAAAATAAATTGAAAAAAAAATTCGATGTGTTCAAAAATTTCAAAAAACAAGAAAAATATTTTTTTCGAATTTTAATTCAAAATTCCATATTTGGTAACATATCGTCATTCTAAATGATTTATTTAAATAACATTTTTTGATATCGTTAATAAGAAGAGCACTTTATTCTTAAGACACTTTGGAATTTTTCAAATTTCCCGCCAAACTAATTAATTTTTCGAACATGAGTGCGAATATTTCTTAGTTCCAGATTATGCACAAATATTTATTCTAACACATTTTTTCTGTAAAATCAATAATAAAAAAGTTTCCCATTTGTTTACAATTTGGTGGGACACACTGTATTGTCTAAGTGGAACTAAAATTATTTTGTTGCCATATGTTTATGAAATGAGTTTTTGAGGAGTTGGTCACTAGTGGGGCCAAAATTATGTAATTCTCCATCTTTGGTCACATGACTGGCCAAAAGTGGTGTAGATAAAACCCCACTTCTGGCTATTTATATATTTCACTTGCCTACATAGGTGTTTCAATAAAAACTATAGTTTCATTAAATTGATAAGCAGAAGTTAAATTATTCATTTTCTTATTAATAATATAAAAGACACTTTCTCGAAAAAATTTTATTCGAAATATACAGGTTGTTCTATTTGAAAAAAGTTAGTTTCGAGTATTTGAAATGTTCAAAGTTTGAAAATTTTTTGTGCAGGCCCTGTATAATTAAGTGAGAAAAGTTGAGTTTGTACCAATTCTATATGCCTTTCTCTAATTTCACTGGAATTATAAGAGTTTTATCATGACCAATAGAGAAGATACGAATTTTTAAACATAGGTCTGCAATTGACAAAACAAATGAATATTATCCAATATCTCGAAAACGGTGAAGTATAAAGACATACATGTTCAAATAAAGTTACATTATTTTTCAGTGTAGAATCAAAATATCTAAAAATATACAGGGTGTTCTATTCAAAATAACAAACTTGATAGTCATTTCCGGTTCAACCAGAGGTCACAAAAATTGAAAATATTTCAGTTTGAAAGAATAGATGATAAAACCCCTGATAGCAGAATTTCATTTCAAAATAATGATGGGGAACTTGAGAACTTTTAATGAACCGTTTAAGTGAGACACCCTGTATATTTTTCAATATTTGGATTCTATGATTAAATATGATAAGGTTCAATGTAAAAACACCCCATACTTGAATCTTAATATTTCTGAGTTGTTAGAAATTAAATTATTTATGAAACATCCCAATGGATATCATGCTCATTTATGAACATAGACAAATTTCCAACTTCCGGTTACAAATTAAAGGTGTTATCATTGAATAATAATATTAATCAATGGTGTTATCTTATAGCATTGATTATTCAATGCTTATAGTTTATTCCATCTAATTTAATTTTTTTCTATGTTTATAAATAAACGAGATATCCATTGGTTTATAAGATGCGGACGTTTCGTAAATAATTCAATATTCAAGTTTTAATATCTCAGAAACAGTTAGATTCGAGCATGTTTCACATGAAACTTCATTAAAATTAATCATAGAATTCAAATATTGAAAAAAATATAGTGTGTTCCACTTAAAATAACGAAGTTAGTGGCAACTTCCGGTTCAACCAGAAGTTGAAGAATATGAAAGGTACAGTACATGAAAATTGAAGGCCTTACGCTATAGTTTATTTCGTTTTCCTATCTTCATTAATAAGCGAGATATCCACTGGGTAATAAAATCTGGGACATCCTGTATAAGTTGAGTATTTGTTAGCAACATGGAGGTAGAATCTATGGAGACAGCCAATGCAACTTTTTTTGAAGCCGACGACACAGACAATGTCCACGAGATGAGGAAGTGCGGGTGACTACAACTGTGCGTTCTGTGACAGTGTATTTTATACGGAAACTGAGATTAGTATCGAATTAGACTTCGCTTGATTAACATCGTCATTAATAATACAAAATGGTCAAGTGTGCCGTTGTAACTTGCATCAGTAATAGTGTTGTTATGTTTCTAAGCAGATTGACAACATTTTCTTATTCAGTTAAGTAGTGTAATAATTATAAATAATTAATAAATATAGATCTTTTACTTCATTCGCATGCTTTCAATCCCAGAGTGTTGTATGGGAGCGAGCGCAGAATAGTCGTAGCAGCTCAGAAGTTCACTCTTAATGGCTATATGCGTGTGTGTGTGTATTTGCATACTCCCTCTTCACAGTTAGAGCGTCGTGTATAGTTCTTACAAAACACCATGGCAGAGGATAAGGCGAATATCCCTTGCTACACTTCACAATACAAGGTTCGAGAACAATAGTAAAAAACAGGTATATTTTGTGGGTGAACAGATAACTTCAATTTAAATCTAGCATCCTAGGGCCTTTTACCTATAAAGAATACATTTTTATGGTCTATTTGAGGGCTTTTACACCTTCAAAATGAACGTTTCGACAAGTCCTTCTTTGTTCGATTTTTAATTGTAAGTATACTCTATTGATGAATATAATAAAAGACTCGTCCAAATATCCCAATGATTCTAATACAAATTGAGTTAATTATAAGTAGTCATGAATGCGGTAGGAAGTAATTTTTCAAGGGTAGAGGTGTGAAACAACCCAATACCTGGAAAAAAACTTGCAGACAAAACGGTACAATAGCTCTTTGTGTGATGGTTAGATTTTATTGCCGTTGTAAATGGCATTGTTGGACTTGCTACAGGATTTTGAGTTGTTCCACTGCCACCTTAGAAAAATATCTCTTTACACTTTGTCCAAATACTCGTGAAACCGGGCGGAAACGAGTTTGGAAGATTTCTTGAGGCCAATAACAATACGATCTTCCGTATTTCTGTAAACAAAAATCATCCTTCTTCACCCGAAACACACCAATAGCCCCTCAATTAGGTAAGGTGTGAAAAACCTTCACTCCGGGCGGCCCGTTTCAACTTTCAATATAAAATAGCAATATGGAAGCAATGGGACCATTGCTTCTCATCTAGGGTTGTCCGGCTTTGGGTACTGAAATCTGTTCACTGGACTTGACTACCCCAAGGTAGTGGATGTGTTTCTGATGTCCTTCTTGTACCGGTGCTATCTCGCTCGGCGCATAAGATAGTGACCACACCTCTATGGTTTCACGAAGATGTGGCTAAATTGTACCTACAAACGTTCTTATGCTGTCTCCATTTATTGCTTCCTCCGAGGTTAGCAACTACATACAGGAAAAAAAAACTGATGATTCTTTAATAAAATTTTTTATTGTACCACCATCTAAAAATTATATAATATAAAGGTAAAAAAAATGTATTTATTCAACAAATCTCCATAATTTCACGTCTCCATCATCGCTACAAGAAGCTAGTAACCCTGGTACGACTGGATTCCAAACAACGCTATTAACATCTTGATTGTGGGCACGTTCAGCTGAATTGACCATGCTGAATGTTGGTGAGTTTGGATCTGAATCTTCTTCTTCTTTAAATATCCTTACTATATCATCTCCACAAGCAGTTGCTATCAAACCAGTTAGATGGCACCAGCTGATGTCATAAATGGTTCTAGTGTGGTAACCCGCTAAAGTACATACACATTTCCATGTGGATTCTTTATCAGAAGTGGGAATACCTTCAGGGTTGTTGGGTTCATATTCTTTCCAAATTTTGACAGTTTTGTCATCGCTACAAGTCGCTAGTCTTGTTCCAGTTTTATCAAAACATAAACTCCATACTGTCGATTCGTGAGATTGAAGAGTATTGCTACAAACCCAATCATTATCCGATGGGTCTTCTTTGTATAGCTTAACTGTGTTGTCATATGAGGCAGAGGCCAATACGTCTTTATGGGGATGCCACGTGACCTGAAATGGTTTGATATTATACTATGTATTAGAAGTTTGGTTTGAAGATCTAATTCAAAATAGGTTATTGTTTAAGCAGTGATATTGTTGGAGATGTGCGTTTTGAATGACTTTGGCATTAAGGAAACCAAAAAACAGATGAGGTATATAACCACTAAACAACAATTGAAGGAACTGTCAAAATCACAGGCCAAGTACTATTGGTTGTGGACTGCAGGACTGAAACAATTTAAGGCATTCCTGGAGAGGCCCAATGAAGAAAGGATGGCTAATATCCTCACACTATATAGGAAAATATAAGACCACTGATAGGACTAATCACAGGACACTGTCAACTGAAAAACCTCTCTATAACATGGGGAAGAAACCAGATCCAATATGACAGGATGTGAGGGGGAGGAAGTACTTTTTGATCTTATTTGTCACTGAGGAGCTTATAAAGTGGCATAGAGAAACATCGTTGGTTTGGAAAAAACAAAAGATGAACAAGAACAACTTCCTCAAAAAGAGATACTGTGCTTCATTGCTAATACAAGAGTTCTAGACTGGTAAATTACAAATTAGTTCCATAATTTCTTGCCTGATTGATCATATATTACAATTTTGTGTTATTCTTGGGATTTCAAGGCATATTTTAATCAAAACAAGATGAACAAGAACAAGTTGCTCACAAAGAGATACTGTGCTTCATCGCCGAAACAGAACTTCTAGAGCAGTAAATTACAAAGTTGCATCAAAGGTCCAATTGGTCACAGTACGGGATACTCATAAGAAAAGCAGCCTTTTGTCATGATAATAATGGCTGAAAGTAAAAAGGGTGTTGTCTGCAATTACTAAGGTCAAGATATTCGATGTTCCAAAAGAATGATGACGTAACTGCAACAAAGCCATAACTGCCCTTCAATAACCAATCCTAAATCTATAAAGGTGCAAAGCTTCTTCATTACGTGATGATGAACAAAAACAACAAACAGAACATTCATGATACGATAGTTCACTACATGTCTCGACTCGTGTTGAAAATTCGGAACTCCCTTTAAACTAAGCGACTTTTTATAAACATTATTATATTATTGCGGAATCTCCACAGAAGTAGCGCAAAGTAGTAAGATTCATGAATGAAGTATTAAAAACAAACATTTAGGTGTAGAAAAAAATTTTATTTTACCTTTTTAACATCTTGTGAATGTGCATTTAGAACAGCTGCACATTCATATTCATCTTCATCGGCAACTTCCCATATCCAAACAGATTTGTCACGGCTGCAAGTTGCCAGCAAATGCCCAGACTTGGACCACTCAACACTTTTAACCTCATTTTCATGGCCTTCTAGAGTTGTGTTACACTCGAATTCGCCAGATTTCTTATCCCAAATCGAGATAGTGGCATCGAAACTAGCAGAAGCCAATAGATTCCCACAGGGGGACCAGGAAGCTTCCCTTATTGTTCGTTTATGGCTATCGCTCAAGATTGATTTATTAACCCATTTATTTCCATCCTTTGCCCATATTCTTATCGTTTTATCCTCGCCACAAGAAGTCAAAGCTTCACCCTTAGGGTGCCACGAAACGTTCCAAACGCGCCCGATGTGTTTTGATAAGGTCTGGACTAATTCAAGTTTGCCCATTTTTTGAGGTTAGAATCACGAGATTATATGGAAATATAAAGAATTAATGAGTATTTGAAATCACTCACATGCCAAAAAGTTGTAGTGTTCACGCCTTTTGATTCAAATTAATGAAATCTTCAGAGACTTGTAATTTCTGGTGTAGTACGTGACTTTTGAAATAAGTGCTTGATGTGTAGGTTTGGTTGCCTAAATTGTCGTAAAGCTGAATTGTATGTTGCATATGTGGCGGACCGTTGAAGTCCACTATCTGAAATAATTGTGATGCCATGGAATATAATTTCCCATGAAAAACAGTCCCCAACAATTTTAAAGCTATTTTTACGCGATTGTGGATTGGTTTGTTTTTTAAAAAGCATGTTTTACATTATTTTATTCAAAATTGATAACAATTCAAATGCTTTGGGAAAATCGATCAGCACAGTATTCTGATGGCTATGGAAAGCATCCATAAATTACGTAAGGATTTTAGGGGGGAGGGGGATATTGAAAAATCTTACGATTTCTTTTTTTGTGGGAGGAGGGGGATGCGATAAATCTTATGTAAGATACTTCTTTCCAAATATTTCAAATAAAATCAAATTCTTAGAATTCCGAATGCAATACAGACTGACATATTTATGTATGGGCGCAAAAGGCGCCGCCCCGGTTCTCCACCTTTGGGAGGCCTTTCAAAAATCCAAATAATTTGATATCAATTAAAAAAATATCGTAGTTAGGAATAATAGGTAACAACTTGCTTCGCTCGCCAAAGCTCTACTCGGGCGCTGCGCGCCCTTGCCTTTTCCTACTGTCAAACCATTTATTCAAGGCTGGTTTGAATAGGCCGTGCAAATTCAGATAAATGGCACTGTTGGTGCGTAGGATCGAGGTTCTGTTCAGTTTGAATCAATCAAGGAAGACGAGTGATTTTCAAAAAATGGCGCGAAACAGAATTTTGTGTGTTGATTAAACATTACATTATGAAAGGTAAAAAAAAACCAGTGGTGGATCTACGTATGGGCGGGGTGCGCGCTCGTGGGTCTCACCTTAGGGGAGCCCTTTCGTAAATCCAAATCATGTAATAATAATTTTCGCTTAGTCAAGATTTCGATTAAAAAGCAACGGAAAAATATTAAAAATTTTGATCTCAGTTTTGAGGAAATTTTCACTGAGAATTTGATTTAAATTTGCGAATTTTATTCGTTTTTATTTTGATAAAGGTGTTGAATTAATTTTATTTCAGTTTATGTCCGAAAAGTGCAGCGTTGCGAAATTATAATTTTTATTATTAATTATTAAAGTACATAAACACAATTGAAATGCTCCATCAAAACATGGAATGAGAAAAAAATATAATTCCAAATATACACAACCAAAAATTGTAGATAATGAACCCAATTATAAATAGGGACTTACTACACATAAAAATGACAAAAAATAATATCAATTATAAGAGAGATACATACATCAAACATAAATAACATTTACAATAAAATTCTTAGCGCAAATTTATTGAAAGTTTAGACATTACAATTTTCAAAGTAACTTTCCAAATTTTGCAATTTAATTGAAAAAAAATTTAATTCCAAATATACACAACCAAAAATTCTAGATAATGAACCAAACTACAAATAGGGACTTACTACACATAAAAACGACAAAAAATAATATAAATTATAAGGGAGATACATACATCAAACATAATCAACATTTACAATAAAATTCTTAGTGCAAATTTTTTGAAAGTTTAGACATTACAATTTTCAAAGTAACTTTCCAAATTTTGCAATTTAATTGTTAAATTATTACAATTTTTCATTTTCATAAAAAAGGCGAGAATTGTAAAGACAAGGTCGGTACTCTACAGGCGAAAAAAAAAATTCCAACAAATGGGGTTCTAGAATTAGCAGATCTGGACAATAAACACTGGAATTTCCAACATCTACAATACACCCTGGCGAAATAATAAAAAAGCACGTAGCTGGCTTCCAAGAGGTGCTACGTATTGGACGTAACCTCGATACACGCGAGTACTGCTATGTCTCTGACTTTGCACGAACTATTCAAACGAGTCTAGTAGAATGAGTGTTGGATAAACGGTTTGACAGTAGGAAAAAATATGGAGTGGTCTCCACTCGACTTTCTCGCATGTAGATACATATATTATATACATATAAATTCAAGAATTTTTCTACCAGAATTACTGAACTCCTTTTTGAATACAATAAATGTAACCACGGAA
>JAUIMX010001088.1:0-10231 GCA_033557805.1 Phaenonotum sp. SLE1380
ACCTAACGACGAATAGCAGCGCATGTTAGGTCCGGTCACTAGGCAACAGATCATGTAGCCATTTCCGCCATTGTCCCCTTCTTGTTTTGAACGATCTATACATTAAAGTTAACCTCATTGTAATTTATTTACAATTTGGCAGAGAATAAATTACAATAATGCAAAAATATACTTTTTATTTAATTCGTATCATATCAGTGTAAACATGAATACATGGCTTCTGGGAAAAGCATAAAATTTCAAGACTGGCCTTACTGAACAAACTACAAGTGCTAATATTGATAGATGTCTTTTTAATAATATAATGTGATAAAATCAAATTGTCATTTTGGCCAGATTTCTGAAAATTGCCTTGGCAGTCAACACGTTGAACTAAAATGTATGTTATTTTCATAACAATAATTTAATTGTTAAATTTAAAATTATACACATTGTTTTCAACTGGTTGCCTGTATACTTTTTGCTTTATGTACTCCTAAAGCTAGAAATCCATTGGAGTTAAATCCAGTGACCGAGCTGGCCTATGAATTGGTCCGTTTCATCCAATCTATCTACCAGAAAAATGTAAATTTGGAAATTTTCCAACAATCAAAGCGAGCTGGGCACCCATCTTGTAGCTAGACGTTTTGCAATTTCTCTTGTTGAAGTGATGGCAATAAAATAGTTTGTTCCATTCTCAAGTACGAATGTTAATTTAAACTTCCATTGAAAAAATAGAGGGAAATAATTCTATTAAATAACAGTCCGTACCAAACATTTACTTTTTGATACTGCTGATTTCTGGTGTTAATTCTAAAATTTGGATTCTCCTTCGACGCCAGTATCTACAGTTTTGTGAGGAAACAGTTCCATTCGTCTAAAACGTTGCTTCATTACTAAACAGTAATCTTCGATAAAATAGACGATGTTCCATAGTGTTCTCGCCTACCCATAAACAAAACTCGAGTGTAAAAGCCTTATCTGCAATTTCTAAGATGTGTCTGAATTTGGGCTTATATGGGAAAATTTTGTCCGCTTTATAAATTGCTTGCAATAACGTATAACTAATATTGAGTTCTGGTGCTTGCTGGCATGAAGATTTCCTAGGATGTTCCGTAACTGATTTTAGAATCATAATGGTCACAGCATCATCATCGTATGCTTTGCAAGGCTTCTTCACAGCTGTTCTACCAACACGTTTGGGTATTTTTCGTTAAATAATTGTATAGCATATTTGAACAAGACTCCTTCTATACCATAACATTTTATTAGGTAGATTTGCTGCTCTAATGTCAGCATTTTTGCCGCTGAACTGTCGGTGGATGTGATTTGTTAACAAGTAATTCTGTTGTAAAATTCAGACTTAGCCATATTTTGAAATAAAGACGATAATTTTAAAGTTTTTAATGTTATCTTAAGTAATTGCTAGATATTATTTTGATACAAAAAAAGTTTTTATAAAGAATAAATATGTTGTTCCTATAGGAAAACCCATCACTTTTCATTCAAAGCGATTTTTCTTATAAATAAATGATTTTACGACTCTCTTTAGTAAAACATTTAGGAATGATAATGTTGACAGAAATTTAACAAAATATGCTGGGTTGAAAAATGGGGGTGAATAATTTTATTCATCCCCTTTTATGCGTAACGTCCATAATTGAAAATTTCTCTTAATTATTTATAACAAATTTTCAAATAAGATGCAATTACATCAAACTATTTTAAGACTATTCAGTAGAAACCAATTCCAAGACTCCACCGTAGCCCCCAAACGATGCATTTACGGCCAAATGTTGATATGAACTTTTCTTAATGTCTTACAAAAATTTGATTTTGATTATTGCTTCGATAGATATTAATTATTTTGAAAGCAAGTTTTTATGAGGAATACATTTTTCTCATAGGTCTATTATACCTATAGGACACTCTATCACTGTATATGTCATTAAATGATTGATTGATACGATAAATGTTCTTATTTTACAGATTTCATAAGTAAAAATGATGGAGAGCACATTCGAGGTTCAGAGTGTGACCAGAAAATACTAAGCAAAAAAGAATCAAGTGGTTTTGTGTTCAGTCCGAATTACCCCTTCCCTTACATGCCAAAACTGGTCTGTCGATATTTCATCTACGGAATGCAAGATTCCCAACATTTGGAGAGGGTTAGACTGGAATTTGTTTTATTTGAAATTCCTAAAGGCGCTAAAGGAGAGTAAGTACTTTTCTTACATCATAAAATTAGCTCTTCTACCAACCTAAATTTGGTTGTTGTAGTTGTTCAGACGGATATTTGAAAATTTATCTGAAAGGTCAAGAAACTACGGATTCGTACGATAAATTTGATTACGAGATGTGCGGGGAACAGAGCAAGCCTTCAATTGTTGTTTCGGATGGACCTCGACTTGTTATGGTGTTTAGTAGTGGAGAACTTATGGGTAGAGGTTTTAAAGCAAACTATACTTTCGAAACTGAATATCGAATACCTGGGACAGCTGCTCCTGATGGCACATGTACGTTTACGTATCGAAGCACAAGTAAAAAGAGGGGAGAATTTAATTCACCACGATACCCTTCGAATTATCCCAGCGATACAAATTGCACGTACATGTTCCAAGCAACGCCCAACGAACAAGTTACATTGGTTTTCGATAATTTTAAGATTCGTGCTGACAACAGTAATTCATCAGTTGGCTCCTATGGGTAAGTTCATTCAAAAATAAAAAGTTTTTCAATTAAAAATTCTGAAAAATTGATTTTCAAATCTATGTTATCAATTATCGAATGACTGAAGTTTATTTATTTATTCAGAGCCGCAGCGTGCCAAGAAGATTGGTTAGAAATATATAACGTATACAGGGATGGAACGGAAAAATTAGTTGGTAGATATTGCGGTATGACGGCGCCAGGCCCCATCGAGTCCAACCGGGGTGCAACAGGGTTGAAAATAATTTTACATGCAGATGCAGAAGGTGTGTACAGCGGATTTAAAGCGAGATACAATTTTGAAACTGCCAAATCTATATTCGGGGACTGTGGAGGTAACGTGAGTAGCCTCGATTTCGGAGTTATTACTAGTCCAAATTTTCCCGAACAATACGATGGGCCTAGCAGAGGCCTAGCATCAAAAACGTGCAATTGGTACGTTAGCGTAAGGCCTAAATATAAAATCCTCTTGAATTTCGAGAGATTTGCTGTCGAGGGCGAACCTACAAGTCGGGGATGTCCCGCTGCTGTTCTCCGATTGTGGAACAATATGGCTGGGACCCCTATCGAGCTTTGCGGAGAGAAAGCTGCCTCTGATAAATGGGAGTATCTGTCCGATGCCAACTCTATACGGTTTAGGTACATTCAATTAATGTAATTGAACTTTCACTTATTAATACGAATTTTTTTTTTTTCAGTTTTATAACAGCAGACAAAGCAGTGGGAGCACAGGGTTTTCGGGCTGTTTGGACTGAGGTTCAAGAAGGCCCAAGTTGCGATGAATTTCAGTGCCAGAAAAGCGGTTACTGCATACCAGATAAGCTGCGTTGCAACTTGGTTAACAACTGTGGTGCCGATGACAATTCTGACGAAGCCGACTGTGAGTGACACAATGGTTACTATTTCAAAGTTTTACTTAATAATAATCGAAAAATTTGCTTAGACAACTGTTGCCTCACAAGCCTTATTTAATTTAGTAGCCTTTGGCAGCATGAGTATTAAACCTTATTTTGTTTGTTTAACCCATTTACACACTTGACCGTTTCGTATTTGCCACCAATAAAATGTTATTTTATGTTTCTTTATGTTAGTTTTTCTTCTTAGTGTTCGTACGCACCAAAATTTTTCGATTATTGTAGGTAATATTCACTGTATTTTGCCACACATGCGCCTATATCCTTCGTTAAATTGGACAAAGGACTTTTCTAAACCAAAATAAAGAATTGTCGCTGTCCGTAGATTAGTTGTTGTGAAAGGGAGGTGGCAGGCCGCAGATTTATTTTCTAAAACGAAAAAATTCAAATTTATTCACGGTGACTGAAGTCTCATTTCTTACGGAATTAAGTTGTTTTCTTTGAGAATAAGTCACTGTGTATGTTTTGTTTTATGAAAACGTTGTGAGCCGTTTTGCGTGTGTGCAGGTGGGTCACATGCGCCCCCTATGTCGATAGCAGCTGTTCCTTCTTTCCTGCTCCTGCCACTGCTGTTCCTGACGATGGCTCTTCACCTAGCATGATGCCACCAAGAACAGCTACTCCCTCTCACGGCCACGTGAGTCTATCTATCTTTTTCCTAACTAAAATTTTTGTTTCGTATTTCAAAGCATATTTCTTTCTAGCTTTTTTTTGCACGTTTCTAGATCAGAGCACTTTGTGATTATTGATTCACAAATTTCTCTAGTGAGAAGTATGTTAGGAAGTAGTTTTCAAGTCAGAAACAAAGTGGTTGAATATATAATATATAATAATAAAGGGCCAAGTACCTGCAGTGTCATAAAAATACTTTTTTCTCCATTAAAATAAATAATATTATTGTTTTTATCAATTTTAATATTTTAATTATTCGTATTGATAACTACTTTTCTATGCATACAATACCTAGATGATTGAATTTCTTTTTAACTAAATTTTATAATAAAATCTATAAAATGCTTGCCTATAGAAATAGATTCGTTAATTCAATTCGAAGATTCTGTTTGCCAAGAAGTTTGATTTGGTTTTCATTTTATCAAGAATTTTTGTTATTTATGCCCAGTATGGGAAAAACTGTGTCAACAAAAAGAAGATGAATTTTGTTTGTAAATCAAGATAAAAAACTAATTTTCTTTTGCTTCCATTTGGTGATTGGTTATTGGATGCAGGCCAAACAGAAGCGCCAAAAGAAGACCATACGGTGGTGCTGATCTGCTTGTCGATAGCCGTAGTGGTAGTTCTGTTAACTTTGTGCATCTTGTGTCACCGCAAGAGACGCCGGCGTCGTCGGAACGGAGCTGGGAGTGGGGTCCTACACCGTCCCTTCCAGTTGCCTGTCCCCTCGGGCTCAATGTCCAGAAGACCGCCACAGCACGTCTGCGAAGAACTTGGCGAAAGATACGCTAGTGTTGACAGTGTTTGATGTTGGCCTTTACGGTCCGATACATTGTTGTTTCACTGCTGTGTTGCCACGTATAGCAATACATCGTTAAACTACCATTTACAGGGTTCCATACGTTTGAAAATCCATTGTACTCGGAACAAGATAAATCCGAGCGTATTCTGCTGGTTGTGAGGTTAAGAAGTTGCAAACAAATTTTTATAAAACGTTACCACCAGTTATGTGCGTTCAGATTTAGCCAATTAAATCAGATTATTTGGGGCTATGCTTTTGCACACTTATTTTTTGTCAACAGCGACAATCTTCAATAATTCTTCCAGTTAGCCAGTAAATAGTGAATAAAATAAATAATGTACATAGGGAAAAAAATGTTACAAATGGATTATTTACTGCTTCAATTTTTAATTTATTAATAGACGGTGCTATTCATAGACAATTGTTGAAAGTATATGAAAAAATAAGTGCTTTTATTAAATTTGTTGGGTTACAAAAATAAAATATCACAGGAAAGTGTTTTCTTGTCTTTGTCTACTTTCTATTTTGCAAAACTGCAGAATATTCTTTCTTGGATCAGCTGCATAAATTATCTCACACTGATTACATATTACTACGTGTAAATTATTTGTATAGCTGTCTGGAGAAAGAATTCCACAAAACATGAATCAATTTGAGAAAATAATTATTACAATATACAAGAAAACACAATATTTAACCATTGTCCTGCTTACAATAGGTATAATTATTTTGGAAAAAAAACTAGAGATTTTTGTCCAAAGTAATTATTCAAGAAAGAGTATAATTTTATTTTTGTGACAACAACAATAAATGTTTTCATTATTTGTGATAAATACTACGAGTATTAACTAATACGAATCCCAAATGTGTTTTTGAAGACATATCAATCATAGGGAATGTTATCAATACGTCTGTATTTATTTATTTATTTTCGCATTTATAGGCATTGGTGCATACAGTCATGGGTAGAATAAATGGGTGATGGTTATTTGTTGAAATTTTCTGTTTTTGGAGCATTAAATTTTTTTTTAAGAATTGTGACTTAAAAAAGTTCTTATTCCCATAAGTGTTGAGAAAACTAATTATTTAGTTTTTTGTTCACCAATTCAAAAAATTTGTTCAATTTCCTCTTATTCATATAATCATTCAATCTGTTTTATTAGAAAACACATGTAAATATCACCTTATTTTTCTATTTATTTAATGAATAGTGTCAGCTTATGCTATCAACAGGCTCATGCAGGACTTGGGTCTCTACCATTGAAGACATAAATTAAAACTAGTAGTCAAATAAAATATAAAAATAAGGATGAGTTATTTACTTTTATTTGTTAATGAAAAAATTATTGATTTATGGAAATGCGGAAATTGTAAAAGACTAAAGGAACAATCTAAAGCAATTTTTTCATTCATCTAATAGCAATAATGTTAGAATTATAAGAGTAACCCATTTATACGAATCCAAACTGTAAATTCACAATTTTGTACTGACTTTTTTTCTAAGTGTAGAGCGAAGAGCAAGCCCAAAAAGTAGGACAATCAAATGTGATGCTAAGTGTGGCAACACTGCTAGATGCAATGGTTTCGGCAGCAGAGGAGTCAATAAACTATTTAAAAAAATATTTAAAAAAGACTCGTACACGAAAATATTTTTTAACAATGTCGATATTTCAATACATATATTTAAACAACAATAACATAGTTATAAAACATGAATCGTGGTTATGTAACCTCAACGTTAATAAGAAAAATAAATGTTTAGTGCGGCATTAGTGAAAAAAATAAACTGGTCTTTTGTTAGGAAAAAACACTTTGGTGTTGCCAGAGCTTGGAGGCAAGGCACGCCAATTACAACGAAATCGCCCGGCGCAACACCAGTGGCGTACTAAAAATGTCGGTGAACATTTTCGCCTACAACTACTGCCCAGTGTTTACAGAAAGCAGAACTTGTAAACCGCTTTTTTGAACTGTTGGTAAAAAACAAAAATGTTGTTAAAAGCTGACTGATAGTGACATACATAGTATTAAAAACTTTTCTATTTGAAAAAATCAAGATTAGTTACAAAAATCGAATGATTTATTTATCCAAAAAAAATGCTCAGTTAAATTTTTTCGACTCATCGGTGTATTTTTCGAAATTTCCTCGATGGTACTGTTTTGTTTTTGAACTAATTCGGTGAACTCTTGAGGGCTTCCTAAACTTAAATTTATCTCAACATTTTCGAAGTCATTTATTTAACTGAGTATGACATGTTTCGAGATATTTTAATTATGATTTTATTTCCGTTTCATTTGTTCTATACAAAGAAATAAAAACACCAAGGTAACAGTTATTTTTATCTCGCAACATGTCGAAAACATCTGTAGAAATATTCCGACCCGCCGTTTGGAATTGCAGAATTTTAAAAAATGGTTAGGAATTGATTTTAGACGTTCGTATTAAGTATAAATACTAAGTGAAATTTGTTATTAGATATGTATTAAAGGTAGTTCTAGGTATTTTCGAAAAGTATTCGCATCAATTCATTTACCAATACTTATGAGAAATCACATGTTTTCAAAGTATAAAAAATTTATAAGAATTGAAGTAAACCCTCCTCTCAAATATGTGTACAAATTTATATTCATATATCACAAATGAATGAGAAACTACTATTTATACAAGCGTGTTAAATATTTGAATTCTAGATATCATATTCTTTGTTCAAAAATGGTGGAGAAAAATCTAAATGTTATTTGTTAAAATATATACACAAATGTGAGTGAGTAAGGGCTTATAAAGACAATTTGATGAAATTCTCTAATTTAACCAAAATAATATACTAAACACAGGAATTAACTTTTCGAAAACACCTCCTATTGTTATTTGTTTTACGTTTTTGCTTTAATTCAATTATTGATGAACGACGCTTGACAGTCGTTTAAACAAGGTTCGACACCAAGTACGTTCTAATAATTATATATAATTAAATCGATTAATACATTTAACAATTGTTGTCTTCCCTTAAAGGGTCGGGGTATTTGTTATCATTAGTATTAACTTAATAAGTGTATGGAACTGTTTTTTGTTATTCATAAAGCTGCGGTTCTTTTACGAAAATTGTTATTAGAACTCGATTAGCGATTCTGAATTTTGGGGTTATCTGGTCGCTAATTTGGGGGCACTTTTCGATGCGCATTGGTCATGAATATAAGCGACCACGTCATGACCAACGGGCTGGTAAGGGCTGTCATTGTAGCCGGCCATATTATTCTCTCTAAAGAATGAATGTTATTCGAGTTTTTTTTCCTTCGACTTATTGCTTCTTGTTTTTCGCTTGGTAAAGAGGTGCAGCTTTCTTGAAATTACAATAAATTGTATAAATACCTGTGTGGATGCGTAGTGTGTATTAAGAAATTTAAGATTGCAGAGTAGCAAAATGCACGGATAATGCGTCTAAATGGTCCTATCGGACTACACATTGTTACTAGTATAAATAAACATTATTTTTAAAATATATAAAGTTTGCAAAAATAGATATTTATATGTATATGTAATCATACATATGCAGTTGTGGTTTAGATCCGGTGTTACATAATCTTTAGTCACTAAATCTAGAGACACTTGCTCAACAACAGTTGGCTACCGTTTTTCATTTATAATTTCAAGAAATTGAGTGTCTTTTGTAAATTTTATTTAAGGCTTTATTAAAGGTTTCATTTATGAACATGGCTCTTAAAAAGTTTTGATGGTTTTTATTTGAAATGTAATGAAAATATTCCTTTGCTCAATTTTATAAATTATCAATTACACCAACCAACCAGGTATCGCCAACTGTTGTTAAAAAAAACAGGCACCGCAGAGCTTTCTAACTATCATACCACGTGCAAACAACTGCAAACAAGCACTTTGTTATATTTACGAATTGTAGAAATGCTCGATTTGAGCAATTATACACACAATTGCGCATGCGCAGAACCAGTTGGCTCGTTCCACCCAACATTCAGTTCAAATCACTCCATTTTAAAAAATCTTGCTCAAATTTTTATTTCGATTAACGAATACGAGCCATGACTTTTCTGCTCAAGCGTTCGCCAAATATTTCGAGGAAAGTTCGAGTGTTACATTGGTGCCCTTATACTAGTAGTTTGTTATTGTATAGAATTTTACAAATCTTACATTTTGACTGGTGGGCACCTGCGTGACATTCCACCCCCGCCCCCTTCCCTCTCCCCCCCAAAAAGAGAATGGTAAATACACATTGATTGTATTTTAAATTCAATTTCCATCAATATGTTATTTGTTAAACTAAAGCTGTTACTTACTGTTAAGATGAATGGTTGGTCGCAAACTGTAACATACTTGTATCAAAATAAACTGCTCACGCGATTATAGGTCGAGTAAATAAAAGTGTATTCCACTGTATAATTTTTGCTTTTTCATTTTGCAACAGCCTACATTCAAAAATTACTAACTTCTATTTTTACTACCGATATATGTATACCAATGATTTTTACCAAGTTATAGTTAGCAAAAAGTGTTGTCAATAATATAATAGTACTAAAATACATGGGTGCACATTATTGAAGTGAATATGCCATGTTAGAGAATTTTTCAATTGAATTCGAAATCATGATAATTAAGTTTTAATACATACAGGTGTCCTAGGAGGAAGTAGCAATATTCTGGGACAATGAAGTAGAGACCATCGTAAGAAAAAATCCTCATCAACTATTTTTGTTCCAACTGTTTTCAAGATATTAATACAGGTATTCCAAATTCGTGGGATTTTCAGATGAAAGCCTATAAAAACATTAAAAGTACAAATATTAAAACCTAATCTAATAACCATTGCGATTAAGAGCTCACCTCTAGACATGTGTTGTTTCTTCAGTAGTTTCAAGATATTGTGCTACAGGGTGGTCGCAAGAGGGTAGCGTCCTTGAGTTAGAAAACCAATTCTCCGCTGGTCAATAATTTGTGTTATTCTAATTCGCTCGGTTAGTGGTGACGTCATTAATGGCAATAAACCACATGACTGTATCTCAACTGTATCTAAATGGAGGCATATTTACATTGTGAAAATAGAGTTTTCCACTTATTTTAGTTATTTAGTGACAAATAGCGGTTAATATGCGTCCAGTTGTTGAAAAAACAATAAACTACAAGCAGTTA